>JBBPDH010000017.1:15579687-15592556 GCA_037974565.1 Clupeocharax schoutedeni | reverse complement strand
ACTGTAATCCAGTCTGGTGCGTGCAGTCTGCGGTTGTTGATGACGTCATCACTGTTTCGGTCAAAAAAAAAAAAAAATTTCGGCCGATACCGATGCATTTTTGCGATTTTCGGCCGAAAATTTTCGGTGGCCAAATATTCGCTGCATCCCTACTAAAAAGGTATTTGGTGAAATACTATAGGATTTTAAAAGGGCATAAACACTTCATAAGATGAACTGGGAGATCCAGGTGAATTGTTATGGAATGTCCCATGCCATTGCTGTGTGTAAGGTTTAGTGTTCAGAACCAGCAAATCAGTAGTGCATAATGACTTAAAACGTTACTTAGTGTGAATGCAATGAAAACAAAAAATATTCGTTTTATTGCTTTAACAGTCACTTGCATAAGTCGTCTACACTACTGATCTGCTGGTACAGTACAATAAATGTTTACAAGAAGCAATATTACAGTTACCCTGTTTTGTTACAATAATGTTTTTGTAATTGTGTTGCACTATTGCTTACTATTTTTAAAAAGCATTGACTAGTATATTTTCTTCTCTCTTGTTGCACTGAGCATGCTAATGACAAAAGAAAACCCCTCAGGATAACTAAAGTCCTTTCTTAACTTACACTACGTGGACAAAAGTATTGGGAAACACCCGTTTGTCAGGGTTTGGGCTAGGCCCCTTACTCTCAATGAAGGGCATTTTTAATGCTTTAGCACACAGGTGTCGAACTCCAGTCCTGAAGGGCCGTGGTCCAGCATGTTTTGGTGATTTCCCTTCTCAGAAACACCTGGTTCCCCTCGCCAGTTAATTGACAGGTTTAGTGAATGTGATTGAGTAGGAGAACCCTCAAACAGTGAAGGACACCGGCCTCTAGGACTGGAGTTTGACACCCCTGCTTTAGCATATCAAGAGTTTTTGGACACAATTTGGGGAAGCACGCTGACTTCATGAATTCTCTACAGAATGAACATTGCTGGGTTTTTTTTCTTATTTTGAAACTGATAATTATTTGCAACATGTATTTGTGTAAATAGATGTTGCTGAATGGTTTACAGCAAATATGTTCCTAATTAAATTCATTCACCTGATTTTCATTTTCTAGCAACCAAATGTTGATTTATTATAGTATAAATGTAGCTCTGCTACACACAAAAATCTTGTGGAAAGTCTTCCAAGAAGAGTGGAAGCTGGTATAGCTGCAATCCTATATTAAAGTCTATGTATTTCAAGTCCCTTTTGGCGTCCCAGTACTTTTGTCCATATAGTGTATATTGGCGTTAAATGAATGGAGCACGCATGGCCTTCAAAATAAGAGTATTTACGTTAAGTCAACCAACTCACCAAAAAAACACAACACTTGAACAACCTTACAGAAATACATTCCTCTGTGGGAGCCTTATTTAACCAAGAAACCTTTTTTTTTTTAAAAAAAAGTTATTTTATAAGAAACGAATGACAGTGACTGTTATTTATCTCCAGGGATAGTAAACAACCACTGGTGGCGTCTAAAGTCTGTAGAGTGGAGTTAAAATACAAGACGGACGTCGAGGTGAGTTTTAATTTAATTTCGACCTGTTTTGGACAGTGAATAGTTGATTTAAGATCATGTTTGTGCATTACAATGTTTTAAAGCAACATCAAACGATACAGTAACCTTATTTTATTGCACCTATAGAGACAAGAAGGTCATTTAGATAAGACATAAGTCATTTCTTGTTGAGGTGTTAAGTGCTTCCTTTTGGCTTCAAATAGGAGTAGTTTGTCAAATTAATTCATTTTAACCCCATACCGACCCGTGTGAACTTGTTTTACCAGCTTTTCTTACATGATTGTTTGAATGACCCACCTTTGAACAGGACAGGCTGTTCTCCCTGTCCTCTCGATGGCTTCAGCCTCAGATTCGCTTTTGTTCAGGGTTGAGTCCATGCACCAGTGGATTCTGGAGAATGGAGGTGAGAGCCAGTCAGCTGGACTGATATTTTATCCTATTTACATTACATTACATTCATTTGGCAGACTTTTTTTTTTATCCAAAGTGACTTACAATATGAGGAACACTAATGTTTTTGGACAGCATAAGAACCAGAGGAGAGTACCAAGTTGTAAAACCTTTAAGTAAGTAAGATTAGTGTAAGAAGTGCATCAGAAGAGGAGATGTTCTCTGAAATGGAGTCTTCATTAAGTTTTTGAAGATAGAGAGGGATTCTGCTGTTCCTGTCGGCTTAGGAAGGTCCTTCCACAATCGGGGAACCACTAAAGAGAAGAGTCTGGACTGGGTTTGTAGTGTGTAGGGATGGCAGAGCTAGATGTTGTTTTTTGGAGGAGCGGAGGGAGCAAGTTAACTTAATTCTTAATTTGTACTATTTTCCAAAAAACATACTGCCATGTAATTTATCTTGATACTAACATCTCGTATCGGTTTCTTTGTGGTAAATTGTTCATTATACAGTTTTCTGTCTTTTTCTCCTCTTTGCAGATAAGCGGACTGACCCATGGTTTCTGGTGTACTCCCCCATGCCTGTAGTTTATATTTTTTTGTGTTATCTTGGTGTCCTTTGGGTTGGACCCAAACTCATGAAACACAGGGAACCAGTGGACCTGAGACTTATTCTCATAGTTTATAACTTTTCCATGGTTTGCTTATCTGTTTATATGTTCCATGAGGTAACATGCAATTTGTTCTCTTTTAATTGTTTCCTTTTCTTTCATTTTTTCACTATTGGGACACGGAAGCATTACACAAACAGGGACTTTAATGACATTGCATGAAAATACATTGATATGGGGTTGGTCCCCCTTTTTAACTCTTCTTTGAAGACTTTCCACAATATTTTGTAGTTTCTGTGGGAATTCATTCTGTAGATCATTTAAGAAGTCAGACACTGATGTTGGCTTGCAATCTCCATTCCAGCTCCAAGAGTGGAAGCTGTCAAAGGGGCAACCAACTCCATATTAAGTCTAAGTTTTTGAATGCACTGTCATTAAAGTCCCTGTTGGTGTAAGGGTCAAGTGTCCCAATACTGTGTGTTGTCATAGTATTCTTTGCATTTGTGGTTAGATGCTAACTGCTGTTTATTGATTTGAACCTGTACTCTGCACCATGACGTAGTTTAATCTTATCTAATCTGATTGGACAAATGCTTTTGTAGCCTTTTATTCTCACCTTTATATAATTTTTTTTTTTTTTACAAAAATAAAGCTTTGTTTGTCTTACATGTAGCCTTAAATTGTGTGCATTTTTTCTTGTTCAGTTTTTAGTGACCTCATTCCTGTCAAACTACAGCTACCTGTGTCAGCCTGTTGACTACAGCACCAGTCCACTGGCCGTGAGGGTAATTACCTCTGTCACTGATCTGAAAATGCAATGGCTGCTAACCTGTAAAGTGTTTAAATACAAATGATGCAAACAAAAAAGGAACATGCTGCTAAAGTTAAAAACTTCAGAATCAGTTTGGGCTCAAGTTTCACAACAAGGAAAAACATTTTGCGATACTTTGCTTTCTAAGGCAAACACACCAACGTTTCAGTTAAATCGGACAGCCACTTCTTAATATGTTTCATTTTTGAAGGTGTCTTTTTTTTTTTTAACATCTTTTCACAGATGGCCAGTGTGTGCTGGTGGTTTTTCTTCTCCAAGGTCATTGAGCTCAGTGACACGGTGAGTAATAAAAGCACAAATAGTGTGGATGTGCAAAGCTGTAATAATGTCTGAGTTTTTTTTTAAATACACAGAACACAATTATGTGAAGGAAGAGGAGGGCACATTCGATATTTGGATAAATAATTTAATAAAAATGGTTTCACAAATGCTTTCATAACTGAATGTGACAAAAAATACTGCTTGTCCAAAGGTAACCAGACACACCCTCTCATTGAGCCACAGCAGTTCAATTGCACACACACAACTAGCATAATCTCCATGAAGAGTCAAGTATCAGCTAGAGGACTTTAATACATCCCATTGCACTGGGCTGTGGAGCAGTGGGACTGAGTTCCCTGGAAAGATAAGATATAAGATAAACCCTTATTAATCCCACAAGTGGGAAATTTGAATGGATCTCCACAAGTCCATTCAGTACTTTTGAGTTTGTGTGATGTGTGTGATCCAGAGCTAATTACCCTACATCAGATCCTGATCTCCCTAATGCTGTCATGGCTGAAAGCAGTCAAATTCTCACAGCAATATTCCAACATCCAGTGTAAAGCCTTCCTAGAAGAGTAGAGGGTGTTACTGGACCAAATTTCCTTTTGTTCTGGTTTCAGTAGGTGTCCATAAACATTGTCATTTCATGTGCAAGTGTATTATTATTACGATGTATTTTTCTTTCCTCTCATCTTTTTTTGTATGTGATCACCAGGTCTTTTTCATTTTACGGAAAAAGAACAACCAGCTGACATTCCTGCATGTGTACCACCACGGTACCATGATCTTCAACTGGTGGGCCGGAGTCAAATATGTCGCCGGGGGCCAGTGTATGCATTAGTATATTTTTGTTTGGAAACCAATTTTGTTTGTTCTCTTATAATTTCCATCAGAGAAATTCTCATGTATAAAGTGTTACCACTTACTGTTTGCTGCAGCATTCTTCATTGGCCTGCTTAACACGTTTGTCCACATCGTGATGTATTCGTACTATGGGCTGGCAGCTCTGGGCCCTCATATGCAGAAGTATCTGTGGTGGAAACGCTACCTCACCTCCCTCCAGCTGGTAAATACAAACCTGAATATTAATGCTGAGCACTGACTACATTTTTGTAATCGCGATTAATCTCATGGTTTTTTTTTTATTGCATTGTTATACACTGAATGAATTGAAAAGTAGTGTATTTTATTTTTAAAATGCTGCTATATGAACAAAAGTACAATAACATTTGGTTTGCAAGCACTTTAAACAAGTAAGGATGTTTTTAACCGCAGTGTCCCTTTTAACACAGTTACACAACTGCAATTCTAATATTTCTCAACTTTCTCAAATCTCAACTTAAACATTAATGTAATCAAATCAAATATAAAACCAAAGCTGCAGGGCATTCATGTTTTATCTAGTTTGTGGTAGAAAAACAAGTTACCCTCCGACTCCTGAGCACCTTTATAGCCGCTGCCAAGGGGGACCAAGTCCATTTAAAAGTCTGTGTAACTGAATGCAGTGTCTTTAAAGTCCTTGTTGGTGTAACGGTCGATGACCAGTCGAGATGTAAATCAACAAAAATTTTGAGTCACACTGCAAAAACCATTCACTAGAACATTTTATTGACAGCGAGCAGAATTTGAGTATAATTTTATGAAATCCACAAAAAAATGTTCCTTCTCCCTATGTGAATGTACCATATTAAACCTGCTATTAGAATCCAATATTTTCTTTCCAAGCACAATAAGATACAGAGACACTACAAGTCAATACTCTCTGGTTTTGTTTTTCAGCTTCTCGTCTTGAAAATGTGCTTTGTATTTTTGTTTTTCAGCTCCAGTTTGTCCTTCTGACCACACACACTGGCTATAACCTGTTCACAGAGTGTGATTTCCCTGACTCCATGAATACGGTTGTGTTCGCCTACTGCCTCAGCCTCATCCTGCTCTTCAGCAACTTCTACTACCAGAGCTACGTCCGCAAGAGCAAACGCTCCTAACCCACAGCGACGGTTCAGACCTGCTCCAAATCACTCTCCTCACTTCCACACTGGAAAGGCTGTGTCTACTTTCATACAAAATGATCCAGTATAAACAGCACGGTGCTGACTTAGAAAATAGGGCATTTAACAATACCAGCTGTACATCTTTTTATCCAGCATGGATGTCAGGAGAAAAATAATTGGGTCTGAAGGACAACATACCTTTAAGGGAAACAAATCAAATGCTAAGGAACATCCAGAATTCTGGCATTACAGCTATGGCATACCAAAGACCAAGACAGCATAGGCCATATTGTTCATTTTTATTCTTCAAACAAGTAAAAAAAGTGAAACCTCAGATTGTAACTTCCATTTTTAAAATTTTTAATCCATGAGTAATAAATCCAATCCAATCCAACTTAATTTGTTAAGCACTTTTGTAAACACAAAGGACCAAGTGCTGTACATAATACAATATAAAAAAATACCATATAAAATAAAATAAAAGCATAGATAAATAAATAGACATAAAAGATGAAAAAACAGTAAAATCATGGGACATCAAACGTTACATAAAATCAGCGTCTCATAAAATGTTGAAGGCCAAGGAATAAAAGGGCCGTTTTAAAAGAGATTTAAAATCAGAAACAGAAGAAAACTGTCTGATGTGCAAAGGCAACCCATTCCAAATTTTCAGGGCGGCTACAGCAAAGGCACGATCCCCTCCGAGTTTCCGTTTTGTCTTCGGCACGCTCAGGAGAAGCTGATCAGCTGACCTGAGAGCGCGTGTCGGGGTATAGGAATGGAGAAGCTCAGCGAGGTAGGGGGAAGCAAGATCATTCATGGCCTTAAAAGTAAATAAAAGGATCTTAAAATCTATTCTAAAATGTATGGGCAGCCAGTGCAACGAAGCTAAGATGGGGGAGATGTGCTCGCGTTTTTGTGAGCCCGTTAAGAGACGTGCAGCTGCGTTCTGTACCATCTGAAGACGCGAGATGGAGGACGCACTAACCCCTACATATAATGCATTACAGTAATCTAACCTAGTGGTAACAAAGGCATGGATTACCGTTTCAAAGTGGTTAATTGAGAGGATGGGTTTTATTTTGCCAGCTGTCTCAGATGGAAGAAACTCAATTTTATTACTGCTCTGATCTGGCTGTCAAATTTAAGATCTGGGTCCATCTTTATCCCAAGGTTTGTTACAGTTGGCTTAACATACTGGGCAAAGGACCCCAGATCTACTGAGGGCAGTGATGGTCTCACCAAAGACCATCACTTCAGTCATCTGTCATTAAAATTAAAAAAATTCAAGTGCCTATCCTCAAGACACTTAAATAAATGATTAGTGTGCTTATCCCCTTTTTAAGGGGCACATAAATCTGAGTGTCATCAGCATAGCAGTAAAAAGAGATGCCATGCTTCCTAAGTATGGAACCAAGGGGCAGCAAGTATAGTGAAAAAAGAAGAGGGCCAATAACTGAACCCTGAGGGACACCACACACAAGAGGGGCAACAGAGGACACAGAATCGACAAGATTGACACAAAGTTTGATCTGTCAAGTACGATCTTACCCATTTAGGTGCAGAGCCCCTAATGTCCACCCACTGCTCAATGCGTGAGAGCAGGACTACATGGTCCACTTTATCAAAGGCAGCAGTTAAATCTAAAAGCACTAAAATGACACTATCGCCCGAATCATTCTTCCACTTGCGCTCCACTCTATGGCAGTCACGTCTGACAGCACGAGTTGAATCATTTAGCCAGGGCTCAAATTTAGTCTTAGGCTGCGTGATCTTTAAAGGAGCCACAGTGTCCAAAACAGAGTTACAAGAGTAATTGAACCATGAGCTAAGTTCCTCTGTATTGCATACTGCCTCAGGGGCTACACATTAAAAGCAGCCGAGAACCGAGCAGCAGTGGAAGGGTTAATAATACGACAGCGGCGTGCCACAGCGACAGGTTTAACTTTGATACAGTCAAGAGTAACATCAAATAATACAGGCATATGATCAGAAAGCACAGGATCACAAACCTCAGGCTGAGAAATAGGCAAACCATGAGATAAAACAAGATCAAGTGTGTGACCCCGCTCCTGAGTGGCTCCAGACACAAGCTGTACTAAGTTAAAAGACTCAATAAGATTTATAAAATCCCTTGCCATAGGCTTATCAGGACAACACACATGAACATTAAAATCCCCAAGAAATGTGCTCTACCTCACTAGATGGCAGTATACAGCCTTGTCTTCAGGACATGTTCTATTAGGCCCAGGAAAAAGGCCTCAAAATAATGCATTCATTTAAGCAATGTTTTGCACTCAACCTTGTAATAAGTAATGTAAATGTAATAAGCCTCTCTGAACAGACTGTAATTCTTGAGAGAATTTTTGAGAGAGTTATATAATGCATGTTATGAATGTCAAGGTACTAGTGAACAAAGACTGTTCATAAGCCCGGAATCTGGGTTTTCATTACAGACGCATCACTGCTACCTCTTGCTTCATGAGCAGCCTACCAAACGTACAGTGAGGGGGTTTCACTGTACATATCAGTTTGATTAAAATGGAACTTTACTATCAGGGGTGCTGACTAAAAGACAACGAAAGTGAGAAAAGGTTTGACTCAAGCTTATTTTTCCCATAATCACACATTTCATAGTAGATATTGAATAATCCATAGTTAATGCTGAAACATTTATAGAACATGCTGAATAATCTATAGGAGATACTTAATAATTTATAGTAAATATTTAATAATCCATACTAGATAATAAAAAGTAATGTTAAATAATTTATTGCAAATACTGAATAATCTATGGAAGGCATTAGAAACATGATTATTTATAGTAGATACCAAACTAGATTATAAGGCTATAGTTTAATGGGTGATGAATCAAGTACATTGAACCAATTTGTATATTAGTTTCAGTCGGTAGGTACTGGATAATATAATTATCTGTTTAAAAAGCCTGCAGTTGATGTGACGATCTTGGTGTGTAATTTGTATGATGCTAATTGGTGAGTTACCGCTGCAGTTCAAAAAAGGAAGCACATTTCAGATGCTAAATATCTGGATTTAAAGGGTGGTGGAGGGATTTTTGGCTCAACACCATGAGAGTATTTCCATTCTGCTTCATAAAGCCTGAAAAGCAATTTAAATGTCAACGGTAGATCAGTTTTGAGTTTTGCGCTGTAGATTGACAACTAAGAATTTTAAAAAAATGACCTGCTGGCTAGCTAAAAAAAACAAAGAAAAAAACTGGATGTCCATATTCTTTACCTCCAGTAATGTATACTGTGTTTATCCAGGAATGGCTTATTTTTTTCCAGTTTTCAATAGATATTGTTTCACGATCATCCTGGGGAAGTTCAAAAGTCGTGTTATTTTGCTGCTGCTCCACTAGGGTGCAATGTTGAACCACTGTTGATTTCAGTTGCGCAACGTCTTTCTAGGTTTTGGACTAAATGTGCACATATTGATGGAACTCTTCCACAATCTGCTTTGTCAAATCTTTATTACTTTTTGATAGACCACTGTATTAAGAAACACATTCCCAGCAGAAACACACACACACGCACAAGGACAAACACGGGACTAATATTTGAGAACTTTATTTTCTGAGACATGAGAGAATTACATATAATAATTAATATTTAAACAAACTGTACATTTTATACATTTGGAAGGCCTGATGGATATTAATAATGTTAAGAATAATACCCACTGACCTTTTATAAAATAATCAAACCAGATTATCTGGGAGAGAACAGAATCAAAATACAATACAAACATTACAAACATACCGACAAAACACAGCAACACTAAATATCTGTTTTCTACACTTCAGCCGAGAGGGAAAAGAGAGAGAGTTGAGTTGTGAGAACAAGTGCAGGAGTACTTTAATACTGACGAGTTCTGTTTCTGATTTGGTTCAGTAATGTGCCTTCAGATCCATCATTGTAAAGCAACCGCACTGTGAACCACTACACCAGTTCAATATTTGTGTATGTATCACTCACTGCTCACTACTAATCAGTTAAAGGGCCCATATCACTGAAAAATGTAAACATGGGTAATGCATCATTTATGCCACAGTCCATACAGGCCATTTTGAAGGTATTGATTTTGTGACGACAGTCATTTCATGCATTGTGAGGATTTTACCTGAAGAGTGTTTAGTGTGTAAAGAAGTCCCGCCTTTTGTGAAGAGTGTGAAGTGGGTTAATGCTTTTAACCCATTCACCAAGTGAAACAGCCAGGAGAGCAGTGTGTGGGGACAGTATCTTGCTCAAGCATCCCTCAGTGGTGCCACTAGCAGTCCTGGAAAGTGAACCCCCAACCTTCTAGTCACTGGGGCAACTCCCAAACCACATGGCCACCAGGTGCCCCATGCTTTTAAATGCACCAGTCACTTCAGCAGGTTGTCTGACATACATTTTAGCAGTTCACTGTCTACAATTGAGGACAAGAGAGTGCCCTTGACTGCTTCTCTGTAACCCATAAGCTTCTCTGGAACTAATTTGCTGCTATTTAAAAAGGCGTAGGTGATTGACACATACAATCTGAGAGACTTGATTGTAGCTACAGAGTTGACTGGAAGCTTTGTGGATGCACATATACACCCTATGGATTTTAAGTGCATGGTTCATGATGCCAGTAACTAATGCTAGCTAAGGATTACTGATGGTCAGTGCAGGCCTGTGACGCAAAAAAACAAGAAGCAACACTGGAAACTGCATTTTCTATGTTAGCTTATTTGTATATAACATGCCACCCAGCAATTTGACTGATCAGCAATGCATTTAACAGCCAAGTGTAAACGCATAAAGTGACCCCTTATAGTGAACACAGGCACACAGTATGAAATTCTTTCTCTGCATTTAACCCATTCACCTAATGAAGCAGGAGGCAGCAACTAACAGTGCACAAGGACATCACCTTGCTCAAGAAGTGCTCAGAAGTAGCAGTCCTGGGATTTGAACAAACAACCTGCTGATCACGCGCAAATCCCTAACCACCAGGCCACCAGCTGCCACAGGTGATAAATATCAGTCCGGACACTCGTTCTGTGAAACTAGACATATCCATGATTAAGCCTACAGCTCATCCAGGTTGAGGTTATGTGAAGTGCTTTAGCCAAGAGTGCATTGTTGACTAGCTATAGAGCAGAACATGGGGGTGGCGTAGTGGGTAGGATACTCACCTCTAGACCAAGAGGTCATGGGTTCGAATCCTACCTTCAACACACCACCACTGCGTTCCTGAGCAAGACCCTTAACCCTGAGTTACTCTAGGGAGAGACTGCCCCCTGTAGTTAAGGAATGGAAGTCGTTTTGGATAAAAGTGTCTGATAAATGTAAATGTAAAGTCAGAGTCAATTAGAAGATCTAATTGGCATACATCAGTCTGAAAATCATAGTTAAGGAACCGGCCAGTTTAATTCTATGGGATAATGAGAGGGTTCTAAAATGATCCCACATAAAAAAAGGATTTGGGTTTTTGGTGCATAAAGTCACACAAACATCATTAAGGGATCTCAGATAAAACACAGGAAAATGCAGGATATGGGCCCTTTAAAGGTAAGAGTAAGAGTAACAGTATGAAGGATAGCATTGACTAAATTGATCACAGTATTGGTAAAATGTAATGTAAATGAACTTTCTAAAAAACACTAATATGCAGTGCAAGTTTTTGTAATGAACCCTTTGTATTTCGTCATGACTCCAAAATGTAAAGGACCAGTTAATGAGACAAAATCATTACCAGCACTTCTACTGTCTGGTGTTCACACTGTAACTGTGTAAACATGTTGTCCTGGCACGTGCTTTGCAGGGAGACTAAAGCAGCAATTTACTTGCAACATCGCATTTCAAAAAGATGCTAATTGTGTACGCTTTTCAGGGTAATTAACATTTGACATAATGAATATAACTGGGAGCTTTACCATGGTGTATCATTAAAACAAGTAACCATCCCATCCCTGCAACAGATATGCATGACTTTAACCCTGTGTTTGAAGATTCACAAAAGTACCAGATGTTTAACAGGCAAACTAATCAAGAGTTGAGTGAAATATTGTATGAGACCAATTTTGTGACGTTATGCTACTGTATGCTGGTAAAATAGAAACATCCTGAAATATATAAGATAGAGGGGAAAGCATCAACAACTCCTTGCAGCAGAGCAATCACAGAGATGAGAGAGGATAGAAGAGAAGAGAACAGAAAAGAGGAGAGAAAAAAAGAAAAGAGGATGGAAGACAAGGGAAGAGAAGAGGTGCAGGGAGATAGAGAGATAAAAAGTATTCTGCTTGTTCAGGATGAGGCTGATGGAGTTAAACTCTACGTTTCTGTATAAACCGAGTTCATTTGGCTCAGGCTACGCTCAAAGCTGCCCAGCTGGAAGAAGACACTGTCTTCTGGGCTCGGAGTGAACTGGGACACTGACCCGCTGTGGTCCGGGACCAAACTAAAACCTGCAAACAGACACACGCCATAGAAACACAAGGATCAAGAACAAAATTCCATCCCATGTTCTTAACTTTGGAGTTAACACTTACATTGCAGGGTTATTCAGTGATTCATCTTAAGGTTTGATATTCAGTTTCTACAATAATTCAGTAAGTGCTATGAAACCACCATAAGTTATGCAGCCATGAGAGAATAAAGAACCAAACTGCACAAATAGTGTACAAAAAGTATCACTCTTTTCATATTTATTCATGAATAATTTACAGTAGTTCCCAAATATAAGATAAAATAAGACACTAAATCATTTATGGTAGATACTGAATAATACATTCGGTTCAGGGATTAAAGTGCATGAGCTTAGGTGTGAGTGTGTACCTGTGGAGGACGCAGTGGAGCAGCTGGTATGGAAGCCGTTGTGTTGGTGTGTGCTGAAGCCATGCGATTCCGTGGGGAGGTGAACACTGCTGATGTTCTGCTCCACTCTGTAATTATCCCCAAAGTGGAAGCAGCTCTGGAAGTTTCCTCGATAATCTGCCCAAACACGAGAAGTTTTTTTTTTTTTTTTTTTACATTGTTTTATATTTACTGGTCATGCAAACATGCAAAATAAACATTACTGGATTTTTCACTCTGCCTCATAACTCATTCGTGGCTTTCACTCAGAATTTTGATTCACACTGATACATTTTCCACAGTAAGAGAACAGCTAAGCGTTAGCCATAAGTGAAAGTGACCATTTGTCATACGTGAACACACCACAGCACACAGTGTGAACAGCACGAAATTCAACCTCTGC
>JBBPDH010000017.1:15560475-15571529 GCA_037974565.1 Clupeocharax schoutedeni | reverse complement strand
CTCTGTCTCTCTCTGTCTATCTTTCTCTCTCTCTCTCTCTTGCTCTTTCTTACTCTCTCTCTCTCTCTCTCTCTCTCTCTCTCTCTCTCTCTCTCAACATTTTCGTTAAGGGTAATGTATTAAGCTGAATTTAAAATTAAAATAAAAATGTTTCAAATTCAGTCATTTTTTCTTAGAACCGAACTAATAATTTTTGCAAAAACCACAGGAAATTCGTGGAACAGCAAATACAATATTTTATATTGTGGCAATATATAATTCTTCATGTATTTCAGTGCCAGTTATTAATACAATTCTCGCTGGTGGATGAACAGTAAATTACTGAACTGTAAATAAATAAAAATACATTAAATTATTACTGTATTTACCCTACCCTACGACAGGCATACCAAAGAAAATGCCAGTGTATGTATTACAGTGCATTCTAGCACTGCAGGAGTTCTGTTCAGTACAGTACAGGTTTATCTATACATTTTCTTTAAGTTTAATGTATTAAACTGAGTTTAAAATGAAAAAGTGTTCTGGGAGCATATTTGGGGCATATTTAGGGTTTACACAACACATTTTTTCTTGGAACGTAACCCCCGCGAATACCGGGGGATTACTATATAACATTTGAACAGTGCAAATTTATTGGAGAACACAGATCCAGTCAAAAACTAAAAGTCTAATTTCTGGACATTTTTCACTTGCAGAATTTCACAATTTTTATTTGGTGTCAGGTTGCTGAGTCATGGTTTTCTATGCATATATGAACATGCGAAAGTAAATCAGACCCTTCTAAACACCCACCAATGAGACATGCTTAGACAACCTTCTTGCATTGTGAAAAAAAAAAGATTCTGTCTGCTTAGTGGTTTGCTCTATAGTTAAAGAAACTCAACGCGTTCTGTACACACAGCCAATCTTTCAGCACATAGTTTGTGAAAACAAACTACCCAGGAGAATGGCTGTCTGTGGGATTGTGCGATCTGGTGAAGAGACAGCAACGCTGGCATCTTAAGCCATGAGACCCCATAGTTAACAATGATTTTACAGTGGATGAAAGGAGATGCTAGGATGCAGGCTGGGACTCAAAGTAAAATTCACTAGCTGTGATAGAATTATCACTCATGAGACTGAATGCCTCTATAAACCAGTCGCATCTTTGCAAACACGGTTTTCATGTGTTATATAATGAACATGAGTGACATTTCCCATAATTCAGCAGTCAAATGCAAAAGCTTGGACAGCCTGGTGAAATGACATGGTTTGCTTATTTTTGAAGTGAAAGTAGATAAGAAAATAAAGTAATTGCACAAAAATGTCCACAGTGTTCTCTGAGGAAGATTTTCATCAACAGAACATAAAATCTGACCTGTCTGGTCCAAGCACTCGCATATGAGTTTATCAAGTTCTAAATGAGCTGAAAGTATTTAAAACATACTCAGTGAACATATAAACACAAAATCAGTGAATTGCCTCTCATTTTCACTTTAACCAAACTGATTTCAGTTCATTTAAAAAAAGAACTACATGTGAACACGCCCAGACAATAAACATGTTTTTACTGTTCAACTACAAGTGGAGTAAGGAAGAAAATTGTATTACACATATTTTTGGTTCAACTTTTGCTTTAAGACCCACACACAAACACACATCTGGGCAGTTCAGGACAGGGGGATCAGACGAGCGGAGCAAAACTAAATTGTTCCTTTTTTTTTCAGACTGAGGATTCATGAGGATGATCGCTCTGTTGTTCATTTGTCTTGTCTCACCTGTCGGTACTCCACTGGGGCAGTGCATGTGTGTGTATGAACTTGAGTGGGATATTAAGCCTTTCTGGCATACGGCTGGGAGGCCTTGGGCTTTGCGCTGGGAACGGCTCTGTTTTTGGTTAGTGCTGTAAAGCCGTGAGGAACACAGGGGTTTTACTTCAAGAGCTCAGCTCTGGCCAACCCAGAAAATTAGCTTATACAATCTGAGAGGACACTGCAGGCCTACTACTGCTACTGTTCACATCGGGGGCTTAGGCCTGGGATCCTTGGAACTGTGAGACATTTGGGTTATGGAACAGTAGGAAAGCACATTTGTGGATGGATCAGTTGGAATCTGCCAAAAGGAGAATTTTTTGGCTTGTTTTATTAAAAAAAAGGCAAATACCACAGTCTATATTTATAGCACATAGAGAGCTGATCTAGGACCATTAAAACTTAATAAATGCAAAGCATAATTATATTTGCTCTTGTTATTAACTGCCCTGATTATTAAATGACCTTAAGTGATTTTTTTGGTATTTATTTGTTCTACTTTATAATGATTTGTGCCTTATTCTTAGAATGTTTTGTTTTGTGGTCTGTCAGTGCTCACTTGGAAGGGAGTTCCAGTGTCACTGTGAGAACTTCAGTAACTCAAATGTGAAGTAAAGCGAATGAACAAGCATGTATATGATCAGGAGCCCTAAACCTTGAATTAAATCTGGGTCTGTACCTCCGGGGCAACAAACTTGCTTTCAAGCACCATTAGGCGAAGATCAAAATAAACACTTTGCGGAATGACATTACTAGCAGTGATCCACAAGATGGCTAAATGAACCAGGAGGAAAAAGGCGAAGAGGTCCAACAGCACCTATTCAGCCCTGGAGCCGCATGGACCAGCAACTCTGCACTGGAGCTTTTCAGTAATGGAGCTTTAGAGCATTAAGCCCTTCTCCAACTTAAAACTCCACACGCTGCGAATCGCAAGATGTATTTTCACTGGCATATTTTTAATATTAGCTTCAGAAAGTGACGCTGGTATTTGCAAAGTAAAAGGAGTCTAAATGGGCCATTTCAGCCAGGGTAAACACATTTAGCAATGAGGTCAGCGGCTGCAGCGGCAGAGCCGGGCGCGTTAGATAATTTTGTCAAAATGTTTAATGTCCTGCTAAACCGTTTGGGAAAAACAAGTGCGGCTGCTGCTGTTGACTTTGGCAGTGGTGTGTATACTCTAGGCTTTAAACATGTAAATCAAAATGCTCCATCTTTAAGAAAATGTAAGTAGACGTTTCATACCTGGCTCGTTGTAGGTCCTGGCAAAAACGTGCAGTAAGACGGACGGGATAAAGCATCGCTATGTGTGTGCGAGCGTCCACGTTTTGATTAGGCACCCCCAATCTAATGACATGGGCAAATAAGAGGGCAGCAGATTTTCCTAAACGACGCTGTCATCACATTTCTACATACAGGTGCTGCTACTATGAAGGCTTACACTGGGTGGGCAAAGGTGTAGGCAGACGTGATGGAGTCGATAAGCTATGGACAAGTGCAAATAGGCTCATCTATTTAACCCTGCAAAATCCTCTATAGTGTAAGGTTTCACATTTTGTCACATTATTATTTTTAAAAATAATTACTTATATTTATTTCTTACTCTATGAAAGAAGCAAAGAAATTCTTTCTTTTCAGTGGAAAAAACTATGTACATTTGTTCTCTAAAAAGAATTTGTTTAAAATAATTTTTCTTGCTTATTTTTCTGGACATGAAAACAAAATCGGAACTAGAAGTGCGTACTTGAGGTCAATAATTATGAACTTTATAATTATGGTAACTTATCACTATTAATAACATATTAATATTAATGCATTGGAAATAGGAATAGCAACATCTTTTGCTAAGAGTTTAAAAATCGACTGTCCACGCCAGTTCATCATGTGGAGACTGTAGAGGATTTTACGTTTGACACTGAAAGCTTCAGGCCTGGGTAAAAGTAGAGCCCTCTGCTCTAGAGATCAGCCACGCCGCCATGACCTTGGATTGAATGTAATTTGGTGTTACATGAGTATCCTCTCTCCACTGACTCTGTTCAAACCTCATTTTTCTCCAAGCAGCAGTAATTGTTAGCTGAGCTCTAAAACCGCTGGCTAATTGTCTGGAGCTGTTTCCCTGTGTGCTAGAAAAACAGTCCACCTTCCAGAGAGTTCTTAAAGAGCTGTGCAACATGACAGCTTGCGCTGGCCCCGCTCGTTTCACGCCCGCTGCCGTGTTTATGCTGGAAACTGACCTATCCACTGTTGCTTGCGTACGGATCATATGCAATCACATCCACACTGGAGCAAACCCACTCAGAGTGGACTGACCCACACCCAAATGAAGCCATGGAACATTGGTTGGATACATACAGAAATGTACAATTAACTTTAAAAATAGAATTAAACTGGGTAATTAAAAAAAACTGATATTAAAATTAAAGCGAATAACATTAATACAATAATCCGTAAACATATGTATTTGGTTGCTTAACCATTTCTTGTAATTATTTTAATTAAAAACACATATTTATATTGTGTATATAAAATTAACTAAATCTCCTCAGACCTCCGAACATGTACTGTGGTATCTGGTACCAAGACATTAGCATCAGATCCTTTAAGTTCTGTAAGTTGCGAGGTGATGGCTTCACGAGTCAGGCTAGTTTTTCCAGCACATCTCACAGACGTTTGACTGGATTGAGATCTGGGGTATATGGAGGTCAAATCAACACCTTGAACTTGTTCCGCATGTTCCTCAAACCTTTTATGAACAGTTTTGCAGTGTGGCACTGAGCACTAACCTGCTGAAAGAGGATGCCATGAAAGGGTCTTCTTGGCCAGCAACAATGCTTAGGTGGTCTGTGTTCAAGTAACATATACATAAATGCCAGGGTCCAAGTTTTCCAACAGAACACTGCCCAGACCATCACGTCTCTAGTATGGTGTCCTCTTACCATCTTATTCCTAATATGAGTGACATACACTGTCCCACATGATGTAAAAGAAAACATGATTCATAAGACCAGGTCACTTAGAGTGGTCCAGTTCTGATGATCACGTGCCCATGGTAAGCACTCAGCATGGGTGCTCTGACCAGTCCGTGACTACACAGCCACATGCACAGCAAGCTCTGAAAACCCGTCTGCTCTGAAAACCTTTCAAGCATAGCCAGCTATAAAGTTTTCAAAGCTCTACTATGGTGTTTGGACAGATGGCTTAGCCTTCATCTCCTACGTGCCTCAATGAGCCCTGGACATCCATGGGATGGGGGCGTTGTTAACGGCGATATTTTTTTTAACCGCGCGATAAGAATCTCACGCGTTAACGCCGTTAACGGCCCAGCACTAGTTCTAATAGAAGAGGATGTAATCAGTGTATAATTATTAATGTATTATTACTCATATGCTATTATTAATGACTTTCAAAAGTAGCTAAATGCTACTCATTCTACATTCTACTGCCTAATAGTTTGCAAGAAAAAAACATAAATGTTAATGAGTTAATGTTTGACGGTGTTCATGTGACTGATCATTTAGTGTTCTCACTCTGCCTGCAAACATAACAGAAAAAATGCACTGGAGCAAAAGACTCGTGTGGGTTTTTCTAGTTGTTATTGTTTAACAATGATACTAATAATATTGTTTACAGCATAAAAAAGTATAGTGTTTTGTTAAAAATCAAATAAAAGTGTCACGCAGTGGAACATAAAGGGTAAGCTTAAATGGGCTTAAAGCAAGCTGTTTGCTGCTTATACTGGATTGTATTGTCAGGGAAGTCAAAGGTGCATTCTGAAACTTTTTAAACATCCAATCATCCATTTAACAAAAAAGCACACTAAAAGCCATAAATCAAAGCGGATGCATTCTGTTACTTTCCACCAGAGTGGTTTGAAAATAAAAAGTGCCCGACCCTAAAATAAGGAAACATCAGAAACCAGTGTTTTAGGAACTCACTCTGCCCTGCTATTATGTCAATCATGCTAACAGTTGAACATTGTTTAAAACCTCTTGAACAATTCACTCTTCCCGAAAGTTGCTGTAATTTGTAGATTTAGCTAACAATGCGGTACTGCCTTAAATTATGATAAAGAGCAGCAATGTCCTGTTCAAATCTGTTTCCCCTAAATGTTTAAAGAGAACAGATGTATTTACACCGTTCTCTTTTTGCTCTCTGCTCTCGCTCTCTCTCTCTCTGCACTTTCTCTCCCTCTTTTTTCCTTGCTTTCTTTCCAGCATTTTTGTTTGTTACTGTACACACAACGCTTCTTGATGACACATTGGATTTGCAGCTCAGCTTTGTGGCTCCTGGGGGAAATCAGAGGGTTTTAATAGGAACCATGCCTGCAACCAACGAGCAGTTCAGGACATACTGGACCCCGATGTATCCCTGCCCTGGATACAGCAAGACACAGCTCAACAGAAAAGCGTTATAGAATCTTTTTTTTTTTTTGGGGAGCACAGTCCCGCCTTAATTAAACACGACTGACAACTCTGAGTTGAGCTTGAGCCGGCACTCTGTTTATGTTGCGTCAAAGTGACATTGGTTTAATCTGGATTGGCTGGATAAATACACAGTGCAGCTGATGGTGCAGAAGAAAGAGAACTGGCCTGTGTGTTTTAAAGGCAGGGGCAGGGTGCTGTGTGTGTTATTGAGTGGGTGTATGCTTAGGTAACGTTACAATTAAAACAAACATAGTGTGGACAAGGGAAAAAAAATCTCAAGTCAGTTCTCTGCATTGTAAATAAATCTTGTGTGTTAAGTCAATACGGAAGGAATGAAAAGAACATGAATTTGTCCATCACTTACATCGGTTGCTAGTCTGCCAAAGTTATATATTTCTGCATTACATATAATCATACATAGTGCACCATATATTGCATATTATGACAAGGCTGTGGTGCCGTTTTTCCTCTTAAAGCTTTAATTGTGATTGAGTTAAATAGGTAAGAGTGTGTTTTCTGCAGTACCAACCTAACACCAACCTTCAGCAAACCTCAAACCCCAAAATATGTAATTCTTCATCATACATACATCTCCAAAAGCGACAGCTTGCACCAACACCAATATTCTCCACCAAACACTATCAAACATGATCATTTTCTAAAACAAGTATTCTGCCGAAACCACTGTTCATCAAACAGCATTATTCTTATGAACCACTGATAAACAAACCCCAACTTTCTTGCCCCAAACCAACATTCCTTACTAAACATCAACACTGTCCAACCCACCATTGTCCAACAAAAACTACTTCCAACAAATTCTTCAACACAATCACTCTTCAGCAAACTCCAGTATTTTCAACCAAACACCATCATTCTAATGTTGACCTATAGCATGCCTAAGCAAAAGAACTGACAAGCCAAGCAAACTAATGTGAATACAAGAGGCCATTATAGAGCCTCCCAACAATCACACAGAAGTACAGCAGTGTTGTACAGTGTTGGATTTAACAACATTAACACAGTTTACTGTCATTTTCTTCTTTCAACTCAGTCTAAATCGTTCAGTCTACTTGAAACCCATTCAAACCTCTTTAAACAAACTGAGCTCTCTGAATTGAACACACATAGTGAGAGATGCTTTAGAACAGTGGAAAGGTTAACTGTGCTGTACTGACTTAGAGGGCAGTAAATATTACTGTCTGCTGCTTAAAAGGACATAAAAGCTCTTTCTTAGTAAGGCTGGCATGAAATCTGTTTAAAAAGAGCTTGAAGTCACAGAAATTATTCTGAGAAGCATGTTACACTGAAGTTATCCCCCCACTGGGACATACACACAACGTTAAATGTTACACAACGCAACTATGTCATGCTAGCTTCCTTCTCAGAGAAAAGGTCACCAACACAGAGCAATGAGGAACTGAAGCTCAGAATATCCCAAAGCATCACACGACTCTAGAACATCTAAATTAGTGATTAATATCCCACAGAGACAGCCATGACCACAGTCCCACCACAAGCATGACTGTATCATTCTCCCCAAACGATGACAGTCATGATCCTGACATCATCCCAACTCCTCAACTCACCAGTGTGTGGGGGTTTGTGTGTGTGTGTGTATGTGGGAGTTAGATGTGGGGGGTATTTCACAATGCTCAGGATTTCTCAGTTAACCCTGTAACTATAAGTTATAAGTCTAACATATAAACTATCCAAAAGGAAAATAACGAAGGTCCACACTTTTGGATTCATATTATAATTGTTCAGTTACTCTTCTTAAGACTTATTACTCAGTAAGTACTAAATATTATCCAGTTACTACTATGAAACTGATCTGTAGATTTTGTAGCTATGAAACAAAAGAACTGAAGTGTGGTCCCCAATACAGACCTTTACAGTTTAGCAGGACCCCATGTGTAAGCCGGCGCATGTGCGGCACTCACCCGTCACTGTCCCTGTCCAGGCGGGGATGCCGAGGAGGCAGGTGAGGGCTGTTGGAGAGCAGCTCTGCTGGGGCTCCATTTGACGTGGCGCTGGAGCCGGCAAACAGGCCTGAAAAACAAACAATGCTAATACGCAAAACAGGCCAAATCAACCTTGAAGAGTCCACACAAAAAAATGCCACATTGACCAAATTAACCCTCCTCCCCTTTCTTTCCCCTCATGAAAGAGCACTTCATGGTAACAAGCAGCTGTTTTGACAACAGAGGTCCAATCAGCAGCTTTTTGGAAAAAATAACGCGTTCCTGTCCTCTCACGAGCCACTTTATTAGAAAAACCCACAATGCATTTCTAACGACTGATAACCTGGGAGTTCCACCAACCTTATAGGTCTGCCGAACACTGGACTGGGAGGGAATGGGCCACAAGTTATAAAATACAGAATAGTGGGACAAACTTCTTTCTAGACATGGAAGTTCCTGCAAAAGCCTGAGTAGACTGATAAATCAATGTGATGAGTCAGTTGTTGAACTCACTGTTAACAAGCTCTTTGAAACCATTTCCTCAGGAGTAAACACGTAACATGTTCACCTGTGATAAGTATCAGTATTGTAGTACTATGATTTGTAGTGTGTTGTTGTTGTCACTGTGCAGTGCTGTCGTCCTACAATGAGGTCCGGGATTCAATTCTTGGCCATGTGGCCAGATCTTTCTGCATGTTTTCTGCGTCCCCACAGGGACTCTGGTCCCATCAGGTGAATTGGAGGTGCAAAATTGCCCCAAGGCATGAGCATGCTTGTCTGTGTGTATGCCATGCGATGGATTGGTGACGTATCCAATGTGTTTTTTTGCCCTATTGAAAGCTCGGATAGGCTCCGGCGTCGGTTGCAGGTTGACCCATCACTTACTGAGTAGGATTTAGACAATAGTTGGAACAGAAGTGCACTAAATCAGATGGAAAAAAATGAACTGAAACGAAGCATGAAGAGATCAGTATGTGCAATGCAGGGGTGTATCAAGCTTTCCAAAAGTGGGGGAGCGCCAGGATGGGGAAGCCAAATTATAAATACAATCTGACCCATGTAGCATCGTTTTAAACTGACAAAAGTGGTGGGATGGAATCGCATTTCAGCAAAATTGGGGGTGTTGACTGAACCCCTTTGGGAAGAACTGGAATGTCCAATGGGAAGTGGACGGTACACAGCTATCACTCAAAGTTTTTGGCCCAAACCTGAATAACAGACTGTTGCCCATTCGCTGCTAGACAATTTATCGTTTTCCAGATATTATTTTAATGACTGGCCCACTTAATTAGGTGTAAAGTCTGCGCTGGACCTGAATTCTGCAGGAAGGCACAGGGTTGGTGAACTCGAGGTGGGAGGATTAACTAACACAAACTGTGCATTAACAAATGGGCTACAGTCTTTAAATGTACACCATTAAGAGTGTCTTTCATTAAAAGTTTGTTCAGGAATGAACTAGACTAACAGACTACCAACATATTGACACATTTATACTGCTAACATGTGCCCTGTTTCACCTGGCAACTGAAACTCTGTCCAGAAATTTGGATGGAAATAACAGCAAAGCACACAAACCTGAGCTGTGATATAAACACCATCCTGCCACAGATTATATACTACTGTACAATCGCAGGGCCGAATCATGGCCGACTGCACTGTAAAGAGGATTCTCCACTCCCTAGGCTTCTTGTGCAGCCTGAGACACTGAACTGCTACAGTTGTTCCCCCGTTTCAACTTCTGCTAATCTGCTCCTGCGATTCGGCGGTGTGATTATTTTCCCAGAAGCCCCTGGGGGCGGACAGCATAGTGCTGGCCGTCCAGAGCAGAGCGGCTCCTGGTTTTCCCGTTTGGCTCCAGCTGCTCTGGGCCTATCTGACAGTTTTCTGAACTGGTTACATGCCTGATTCATTACCCCGAAATCATCCATCAAAGGCCTTTAAATGCTCTCCCCTTTAGCCCCAACATCTGCTACTACAACGGGAAACACTCAGTGGGTAATGGCTAAGATTGCTCGAGATTTTACGCGGCACTCCGGTGGAAGACAGGAGAGAGAGGGGAGTGATGCCTCAAAGAGAGGTCAATAACACCGGCAATGGAGGCGATCCACAAAACTGCAGTCATTAAAGTGATAATAAAAATTTAAATAAGCACATTTACAAGTTTCCACTCCTTACCTTAAATAAAGTCACTATACAAATATGTACAGTTTGCTTTTTTAATAGTGAACTGGAGTTAAAAGAATAATAAAGTTTTTAAAAAAAATGAAAGCTTAAACCCAATGAGCAGCATTATGCTGTTTGCCTAAATTACAACATATTTAAATCAAACCATGTAAAAGTCTTAATTACTTATACATAGACTTGCTGTTGTTGCTTGCGACAAAAAAAACAGATATAAATCATGCTTCAAGACAGATGCTACTGCTCTAGGCGATCTGTTGATGCCCAGTTAATGTTAGTCATTCCCTAGACCTTCATCAATGGTCCATTTCCGACTACTGAGACACTCTTGGCTGAATATTTTTGGGTTGTGGACCATTCAACCAAACAGTGGCACAGATGTGTGCATAAAACTTCAGCAACGTTGCTGTAATACACACTATAGTGTCAATGCTTTGTTAAGCGCAGTCCACCAAATATTTCTGGTTATTTGTTTTGGCTATTTATGATGTAAACTCTTAGTCTTTTTAAAAGTGATTTCTCAGTGCTTGACACACAAATGACCTTTTTGAACAAGAAAGCACATGAGCAGAAATGTAAGTCACATTTTATCAGTAACAAAATTTAAACTATGAGTTTGTGACTAGGGATGTCCCGATCCGATATTCTGTATCGGTATCGGTCCGATCCTGACCTAAATTACGGGATCGGAAATCGGG
>JBBPDH010000017.1:15530319-15540561 GCA_037974565.1 Clupeocharax schoutedeni | reverse complement strand
CTATTTTCACAATATTTACACATTTACGAATGTCTTCATATGTCATTCAAATGTCTCCGTTGCTGGAATAACGGGAACCTGAAGCGAAGGCCCCACTTTCCAGCGATATTCCACAGTAAACATTCACTCAGAATTCTTCATCAGGCGATTACATGGTGTAAATGTGAGTACCAGGCTGGCACTCAGTTGCGTAGCATGATTCACTCACTGCAACCGGCAAGCTAATATCCCCTTTCCATCTATGTGTTAAATTACGCATGTCCTAATCCCATTCTTGGAGTCGCTATGAAACTGACTCACCTATGTCACTGACAGTTTTGCGTATTAACCATGTGAAGAGAACAAATATATGGCCATAAACCATTCACAACATGGGTTTTATTAGTATAGTACAGAGGACACAGCTGTAACAGGAACAGAGTGGGCAGCAATGTAATGATGGTCTAGTTTGTTTGGAAATAATGAGCTTTAATACACAGTCTAATTTTAGTAGGATTAGAAAAGTCAAACTGGAGTTGAGAGCTTCTGAAGACATGTAGTTTTTCTTGGCTGTGGCGTTGAACCACTGGTAATCAAAATGTGCATGTGTGTGTTCCCTGTCATTATCCACCAAAGAACCAAGAATTTTTCCAAGCCACTGCATGCCAAACACACACACACACACACAATATTGTACTGGCACCACCTCTGGAAGTGCTACACCCTGCCCGGCCACTTTATTAGAAACCCCTCCCTTGTAACTCAACCTTGTTGGGGGACAACAGCTCTTCTGTTGGAGTAGTTTGTAGAAACCCCCCTTTAGCCCTTCATCAATGGTCAATTTCTAACAACAGAGTCACTTGTGGCTAGATAATTTGTGATTCACGGACTACACTGCTGGTTAAATTCCAGCAACACTGTTGTGCCTCACACCCTTATAAAAGCACAAAACACGCCACCATATCACTACTTTGTCAATGTGCCTGCTGTGCAGAAAATGAGAATGACAAAACCAGAAACCAATGATGAATGAAGTGGAGATGTGCTGAATAACTGTACTACAAACTGAAGTCTATAGTGGACATACAATACTGTGCAAAAGTCTAAGTCAACTGTTTGTGTGTTTTTTTGCCAGTAAAACAAGAGAAAACAAATAAACAATATAAAACATAAGACTTTTTTTATATGTTGGTTAGTTGTGTAAAGTCAGAGCTTGCAAAGTGGCTGGTGAATGGAAGTGTAAGAAAAGTGACATTTTTGAAATAACACAGGTCAACAGGTCAAAATGATCAGAGACAAGTTTATGTGGGGTTTGTAGTGTTTTTCATGCTGATTTCAAATCCGTGTTTAGTTTTTTTCCACAGGTACAGTTTGTGTGATAAAGCTAGTTATATATTGTATGGTAGTTGGTATAATGATCATATAATAATCATATGCTGAGCATTTTTGCAGAAACAGTGGTAGCTGACTGACACTGATCATTATATCTATGCCACAGTGTGGCCTGTCTGACTTCACACTGAAAATATAGAAACATATATAGTTACTTGATTGGTGTTTGTGGTTTAATAAAAAAAACACATGCAAGTCTAGTGCAAATCTAATAATTAATTTAAAAGTTGATGTGACTGAAAAAAAAACTGATCTGAAATCAGAATGAAATCTGGTTTAGAAAAGTGTCTGCTGATTCGTGATGATTACCAAAAGAATATTGTTGACCTGTTTAATTCATACAATCAATTATCATTTTTTTAATGAAAACAAGGTCAGGAATGTCAGAAGGCATGCGATTAGGATTTCTGTTCTGGGAACACCGGCTCCAGAGGGATGATGAAATGTAGAGGGACGTTTCTAACCACAAATTCCACTGCCTGTCAGAGCATTACCATGGTGATGGCTTCCTTCCACACCAAACTTTGGGATGAACGTAAAGATTTGACAGTGTAAACAGATGTGTGGATCTGGCACAGAAGAAAAAGTTTCTGACAGCTCTGTGGAGCTGCAATTACTCCTCTGGACACCAACTGGAATTCTCTACTGCCAAAGCTACACAAACACACTCCACACACTGCATACACCCAGCACATGCCTAACACACTCTACTCTTATTATTACCCACACACAACTGACCTGCACTCTTTAAAAAGGGCTAGTCTGTGTTTCTATACCAAAGACAATGGTATTTCAAAACCAAGATAAATCAAGGAACTATGTAAACACTGAAATGGCTCTATGCAGTTCATAATAGGATTCTACTATTCGAATAGTGCTACCCTTGCCTCCACAAGGTTCTGGTGATCAATTGTTGCCTTCATTAAATTAGTTTTTACCGTAAAAATGTAAATTACTGTGACCATATTTCATTTTGATTTGAATAAAAAAATGTACTTCATATAATAAATTAACAAATGTGAAAAACAAACCATTGTTCTATTATTAGAAATTTTGTAAACTTGAAATGTTAAGTAAATCAGGATTATATACTATTTTAAGTTAGTGTAGCCAATTTTACAGTTTAATTATTATTATTAGTAGAAGTTGTAGAAGTTGAAAGTGTGTAGTTATTGTGTACATCACAATATGGAAAGAATCCATAGATCTTTACATGAAGTAAATATTCTACAGAGGATCTGCTGTATTAGTTATATAAAGGAACTTTTAGGGCTCTATGTAGCACCCAAAACCATACAAACATCTAATTTATTGTTTAGAGTTTTATTGATGTTTTATGCTCTGCAAATAATTCACTACCGCAGACATTGGTGTACTGCTGTTAATTTGAAACATTTTAACCAGGAGAAGCTGTAATTAAAAATGTAAAATAAAATTAAAAATACGAACATGTAAACAATATAATTCGTCTACTGTTCAAAATATTTAGTATAATCTTCTAAAACTAAAAGCAAACACACATGCATTAAACATTTAACTGATATAATATATTAAATTATTACAGCAGTTTTGGACCTGCTATCAACCATACACTACCATGTACAGAGACAAAAATCACTGAAATGCACATTTTTCCATTTGTTTACACTGCAATATGTGTTTATATTCTACAGTAGTTCATGTATGTATATAGTGATTAAAGTATTTTAACCTACAACAGGGCACTAAAAGATACAATCTTTTAACCAATTGTATCAGACTTCATCTTAGGTTTTCGGTTTCATGGGACAGCGTTCAGATTTAAATCTGGTAATTGGATGCCTGCGATAAAACAGGCGAAAAAATTTTATTTTCATTTTTGAAAGGACCGATGGGACAATACATACAAGCACACACACTGTCCTAAGGGCAGCTGTCTCAAACAGACAGTGTGCTGATTAAAACTGATTTAAAACCTTTTTAAAAAACACGTTGCACAAACAGTTTGCATTAGAGTCTAGCTGACAAACCAGACAGGACGGTGCCACAGCCAGTAAAATTTAGACAGCATTTCTTCTATGGCCCAGGCTGTTGCAACACTCCTACACTCGCTATTAAACACACATACACAAACTCAGACACACTCTACTCTTCTGCTACGGCTCAGCTGCACTGCCCTGAGCTACAGGGACATGAACATAAAGAAATCTTTTGTTATTTGTGTTTATTAGCAGGGCGCATTTGGTACTCAGAATGCAAACGACTCCGTCCATCCAGCTTGAACATAGGCAGATTCAATCATGGCTGCACACTCTGGAAGGTGTTTGCACACTTTGGCGGATGTCGAATGTTTGCAGAAAGGCTGGGAGTGATGCAAATGGTGCTGGGGATTATTTACTAGAGAAGTGACTCGGACAGACGGTCCATGTAAACACTAACAATGGCAAAAGCGTGCTGAGATTAAAAACACCTCTATAAATTGGCTTGGATATACTCACACTCCCAGCTACCAGGAATAGAAATATAAAGTTAAAGGTAAAAAGAACACGGAAAAATTAAATAAGTAGAGTAAACATTAAGTAAAGGCGGCACACGCAAGTATCCAATGTAACAGTTACTCTAATGAGCAGGGTAACCATTGTTAGCCGGGTAAATATTGACTTAATGAGGATCATGTTCTAAATTGCCCTTGACATTGCGGCAGGAAAATCCATTATTAGATGACCAGAGGGAATCGTGTTCCTTTGTCCGTGTTTCGTATGATAAGGCTAAATTAGGGTCATTACTGTGTGTAGGAATCTCTGTGTGTGTAGATCAGCTGTACCCAGTGTGTTGGCTGGCTTTAACCCTTAAACCTTCAACCCTTAACCCTTGCAGCTATAACACATACATGTTATTCAGAGTACACACTAGGGCATTAACAATTTTTTTCAAGTCGATTTATCTGTCAACAAAGTTGACAAGTAGACTAGTCGTTTGATGAAGTCTTCACAGAAACAGAGGTGTCCAACAATGAGCAACTTTTATTAAAGTTCTCTGTAACATTAACAGTCAACAAAACAAAACAAAGGCTGATACCTTGACTTTTCTGGTAAATGTATGTGTGCAACAGAAAATGGGAACAGATTAAGCCAGGCAACCACTCAGCTTCCTCTGGTCGAGATTCCCTGCAGTGCTAGCGTTAGCCATGTTAGCTAGCGAAGGCATTTCAGATGACGTGCAGAACACCGGTACTGTTACTGTACTTTAACACCGACTTGCAAGTTGTGCAGGTCTCTGTGCTGTTTGTGTGGTCTAAAGTGAAGTATTTTCACACATGTGATGTGTGTTGGTCTCTGCTGCCTTTTCTTTCCCAAGGAACGCGTGTCAATCAGAGGCAGAGATTGCAAAAGGTAGAAAGCTGTAAGTTTGTATAATTGAGTATTTGAGATAAGTGGTTGGTTTTCCAGACTAGATTTTGTGGTGTAGATGGCAGAAATTCTTAGCAAATATGAAATAAAACTGAACTATACAAACCCAACTTTTTACGTGTTGAAAAGTTGGGTAAACCCTAATAAGAACATCATTAGTCAGACATTTTCTCATATCTGTATCATCACAACATCTGTACTGTTACAGTGTTTCCTGTTCACATTATACAGTCACATATTTCAAATGTTTATTCATGGAGTCCAGCAACTGGCATCCTGGAGTCCAATGGCTTCATTTCTAAGTGGGTTTTGAGACAGCAGGCTTCCTGTTACTTTTGAAATTACTTTTCAATTTCCTAATAGTTTCCTAATAGTTTACATACATATATGCATATATTTTACAATACAGATGTCCGTATTTAATATTTCTAGATTGTGTATATTTTATACAGTACTGTTGGTATAGTATTTATTCTATTCTATTCTCTTAATTTTTGCTGTTCTTAATTTTGTACTGTCCACTTTCTGCGGTGACAAAGCAAATTTCCCACGTGTAAAATGATACACTGATAAAATGGTACCGATAAGGTAATGACTGAACAACATTTGTGTATTTCTTGTAACTCTCACAGTCATGAGTACAAAATAGCAGCTATTGGACGGTTTTATAGCAGCCTTTATGACGGTTACTGTATAATAAGTCTAGAGTTAAAGGGGTTAAGCCTTTACAGGCCCTGAAAAGCTTCAAAAAAACCTTGAGCATTAGCCACATTCAGTCCCCTCAACATATTAGTAAACCGATACAGCCCACTCACAAAGTTAAACTGATTAAGCTTTTGGATTTGGGACAGTTATGACACAACTCTAGAGCAATGTTGCCGTCGGCCTCTGTTACAACTCTCATGTTTCAGCTTCAGGACCATGATTAGATGTTGGGGAAATTACCGATTCGAAATGTTGCATTCCAGAGCAAATGCAATTAGTACAAAATACCTATGGATTTAGAACGTGTTGATGTCTGGTTATTTGCTCAACAGCCATGAAGTGGATTTGATTTTACAGCACAGGCTTTAATCCGCATAATCCAGTGGTCAAAAAAACACAAGGGGCAAAAAAAACCCAACGATTATTAGCCTACGGAATAAGACGAGATTTGACGATGATTAGACAGCTATTAAAGTTCATGAACAAGTAGCAGAATGAGAGAAAACAGAGAGGAGAATGAGAGAGAGAGCAAGAGAGAGAGAGGGAGAGAGAGTAAGAAAACAAGGCTGGATTGCATTACTGTACAGATTGACTGGAAGCCTTTTATGACTTGACAAGAACTTGGCCTGGCGTAGTCGACAAGAAAAACAAGCATGAGCCATTCCCAAGACTTTCGCACCGAGGCCAAAACATCAGTCTCCTGACAAACCCTGCGTCGTCATCTGCCAGCAGTTTCATCCCACTAATATATGGATCACATATGGACTCTGTTGCCTGGCGATTAGCGTGACCTAGACACAATCAAGGAACCAGGTAGATATGCCAAAACTCAAAAAAATTGATTACATTTTGTTATCCTTGTATCATAGAAATTATTAAATGGATGAAACATTTAATAAAAAGAAATAGCGGCTTTTCTTCTTTATTTGGTTCAGCTCAGTGGACAGGTATAATGTACATTCTGGTTGCACTCTGTAGTGATTTTTTTATTACACATTATCATTAAAGGCTATCTGTTGCTCCAGAGGAAATTTTTCCGCAGCAGAAAGGAGACTGCACTGTTCCCAGATGTTCATATTCAAAAATGAGCATCAAAAGTACCAACATCCTAAACCAGTTCCTCCCAGCTTTTCAAAGCTACAGTTTTTTGCTTTCAACACAGCTATATTACATGTTCGTTACATATGGGACAGTTAAAGGCAATGTACAATTATTAAATGAAGGCTTTTGTCTTTCTTCAGCAGTCAGTATACAATGGCTTGAACTAAACTTTTAGGCATTACTAACAATAATGTATTATTTTATGTTCGGTGATTTTACCACAGGTAACGGGAGCTACCAAGTGACATCCATGAAAAAAATCACTCTAAAGCATAATCTCTTGTGGCTTACTGCTTTAATCTAAACTTATGTATTAAAGCTACAATCAAGAATTTACATTAGGTTTTTGGAGTCGCTTGCCTTCTAATCATCCCAACAAACAAAGAAATTATTTTTTTAAAAATTGTTTGGTTAAATGTGAAGAATTTGTATGTTTTTTCTTAAATAACAGACAGGACAGCAGACATACGACAAGTCTATTTTAGTATTTTAAAGGCCTATATTTTGATTAGATGAATAAAATTCAGTGTGAACACAAAATGGCTTTACAAAATCCTGAGGAGAAGCCTTTAATATGTATCCCAAATAAAGCAGTAGTCTCTGTGGCTCAGTGCTAACGCTTAAGTGAGCTTTGGCAACGTACAAACAGAGCCATGTTTAAAACCCGCTGCCCCAGCGCAGGTAGCTCACTGCTACCTGCTTAGCATCCCACGACAATATGGCGGCCACTAAGTAGAGTAGACAGGCCAGGGATGTCAGCGGCAAGTTCTGGTACAAACACATTAATATCAACGTCACTCTCCGTCCCCGCCAAGCCAGGGCCCAGACAGATCGGGTTTCAGCTTGCGTTTGGGGGGAAAAAGTCACCTCATATACCGGGCCGTGGTTTTTTAATTAGCTAATGGCACTAGCCGTTTCATCTTCCGCTAGCTGTGTTGATTGCTCACAAAAGCCTCCCTTCAACTCCAAACATGGTGTCTTGGCAGCAGTCAGAACTGTATGGCTCAATGTCTGCTGCCGGGGATTTCTGAGCGAGCGTGCCCAAAAATCAGTCTAATAAATCTTTATATACGTTTGCTGCTTTCACACTAACAGGAGGGAGAGGGAAAAAAAGGAAATTCCATGATCTATGCCTTCTCCAGCAGGTACTCTCGTCCAATTTTCCTTCAAGCAAAAAGTCTGTCTGTTTGGCTCTTAGAAAACAAATGTGTGTTAGAGGGTGGGTCCACATTTCAAGTGTCGCCTAATGAGGAGAACGAGGAGTTGCTAAAACAAAAAAAAAAACATAGCTAAAGAAGTAACATCAGTTATTAAAATGTGTCAGAAATATGGTAGGATGTGTCTGATTTACTAAAGGAACGACAGATCTCAAAGTCTTTTCAAAAAATAAATTGAATTCTTATTAATAAATGACCCAACACGCAGTGATTAGATCTCTTCCCAAAGGTATTTTCCTCCGTCTGTTTTCTCTCCACTGCCAGAATGTTTCATTTACAGCACTGTTCTGCTGAGTCATGGTGCTCTGCCCACTAAAATAACTCTGACACTTTCATTACACAGCTTTCTCTTGTGGGAATACACCATTATGGAGGAATGATGATGATGATGGTGACGATGGTGTGGAAGGAAAAAAAAATGGAAATAAAACTGTCCCATACCAGATTCACTGCTCATTGTGAATTTAGGTCACATGTGCAGAATAAAGCATCACTAAAAGGCCGCTAAGATCTCCAGCAATTACGACATTATGTTTAATTTAATACGCAATGGTGTAGACCGCAACACTGACTAAATTCATTACACTCCTGAGAGCTAGCCTGGGTTTATGGATATTTAAACTTATAGACGATGCAGTTTTCTGGATTTTCCAGTTGATTTAAATGGTCTGAGACACATTTTAGCCACGTTGTACCACTGTATCTTTGGTTCCACGCAACAACCAAAACTCTTCCCAATAATGATGAAGCCTTGCCATGCTGTTCTGCTTACAAGGAAGAGACCACCTACTGGACTGCCACCACTTAACAGCTGCTCCATCAGTTAATTCCTTGTCTTGAATTTCTTCTCTATGTTTAGCCAATCAGCTTAAATAAGTTGCCACTTTGGTTATCCTTTTGCCTTTTTGCCTTTTTGGTTATCCTTTTGCATTATTTTGCCTTTACATTTTTGACTTTACCACTGCAGTACATTGCTTTTCACCACACAGGATTCATTAGGGCACTGACTAGTAAAGGGGTCTTTTATTCCTAACAACCGTCTTCTTATTAGTGTGAGAAAACAGAAAGCGTGATGCAAAATAACGACTTTCTTTTCAATACAAGAGGCGCCAACTATTTTTTTCATACATAAACTGCACATATATGTCAAAATCTGATAAGAGGAAGTCAAATTTGAGAACCAAGAGTAAATACACGTAGTTAAATACTCCAGATACATGAGTTAAATACTCCAGCTATATAATCCAGATACAAGTAATGTGAAATGACAAACTGTCTGACATAATCTCAAACATGGTTTCTGACACCATATGACAGGCTGTTGCCAGTCATCTTGGAATCTGAACTTTGTCTGTACTTTTGTCCATCTTTTTCTGGATTGAATAGATGTAGGGTAAGAGTGTTTTTGTGCAGAAGCATTAATTTACTCATATTACAAGACCAAGCTTCATTAATGATGACAAAGTAGGTTAAGGGTAAGTGACTATTTTCCTGAAACACTTACACTGGTCAGATGTCCTTAATTGTTCAAGGAGCCTTTGCAGAGTGATGTTACTTTCTCTATCTTGTGATGATGTTTCTGTAGTGTATTTGTGGAAAATCAAATTCAGATTCTAAAGGCCTCACTGTGTAAAAACATCACAGATCACTTACGAGAGGCACAGAGGCATTTCCAGAAAGAATCACAGATTTTCACCATCATACAAATCCCCTTACGGAAAGATCAGCATAGCGTTATGTGTGTAATGACTTAAATATGTTTCAGTATGTTTTTGGCTCCAGATACCCACCCCCACCCTTTCGCCAAATACTGTAATACTTGCAGTGAACTATTCTTCCATTACTTTTTTTTTCAGTACCTTTTCTGGCATCTGAAATATGTATAAGCCGTTTCCTAAACTATGCTGTGAAATGTTCAGTCCAGTTTCACAGCAAAAGGCAAGTCAGTGTTAAAACAGCCAAAAAAAATTATTCAAACTACATAGAAACTTCAATATACAATAAAAACAATCTAAGAGAATCCAATGACCTAAGTCTTATAAAGGCATAGTTTGCAACATCAAATGCACACTATTTTACATGTAAAAAAAGTAAATGTTGTCAGTTAAGTTAGGACATGGTGCCTAAAAATTGCTTTTTTAGTTTAGTACTGAAGCTACTGTAGCAAACAAATAAATAAGCAAAAAAAAGAAGGGAGGATACCATATAGTAATGAAGTTTCCAAAATTGTTTACACCAGTGATTCTCAAACTGGAGGTGATGTATATCTGAGAATGACCTATTTATAAAACACCAATGCCAGTGAAATCATATTGTCACAGAAAACGTATTGTCACTAAATGAGTGGCTACAGTGTGATCAACAGTCATGGATGATTAAGTGAGTGAAAGTGACCATTTGTCATATGTGAACACACCACTGCACACAGTGTGAACAGCACGAAATTCAACCTCTGCATT
>JBBPDH010000017.1:15485177-15500313 GCA_037974565.1 Clupeocharax schoutedeni | reverse complement strand
CAGTTAAAGTATCTAGGCAGTAGGAACAAAATCCTGGGGAGCATTATTTTTTAACATTCTGGACCTAAAATATCCACCTCTGAAACTTACCATCACCAAACACACTCCTTCCGCACAACCACTTAACCGAGTGCTTGGGCAAAACAACCTTATAAATCAAGGCCCACTCTGGATAAAGCATTACACAGCAACTTAAAGATACACACACACACTCACACACCAACTGGAAACGCAAACGGCAAATCTATCAGCAGTCTTCAAACAGACACATTCATGATTGTAGCTGTGCCAATGAGAGGCTGTTGTAAGTAACTCCAGTTCAATAGGCCTGCGCCCTCTTGCTTTACCTTTGCAGTAATTAGTGGGTTGGAGTGGGCCATGCCACCACCTGCTGGTGACTGCCCGTCACTGGAGGAGCCGGACAGTCTGTCCATGCTGCAGTGGCGTGGGTGGACTCGGACCACCGGCTGATTTTGTTTCCAGTAAGGCCATAGATGAGGTTGGGTCAGGACAGACTGGAAAATGACTGTTTCTTGTGCCCGTTGTTGATTCCTGGATTCACTGATCACCTCTGAGCTCATTCTATCGCTGGACAGAGACTGAGACCCAAACCTCAGTTTGGGCAAATCCCTTTATAATTGTTGAGTGATGATGGCCTAAATCTCCTTCATATGTACAGCTGTAGGTTTGTTGAAAAGTCAAATTCACACAATTTTACATCAAATGTAGCCAAACCACTGGTGTCTAAGCTTACTGGATATACAAAATTGGTTAAAAGTATTGGGATGCCTGACCATTACACTTTAATGACATTGCACTCTAATACATATACTTGGAGTGAATCTCTGGGAATTTGTGCCCATTCATAATGATCTTGAATGAGAAGGTCTGACTCACAATCTCTGTTCTAGTTCACCACAAAGGTGTTGGGTGGTGTTGAGGACAGGGTTCTGTGCGGCCAGTCAAGTGCCACACTGAACTCCTCCAACCATGTCTTTATGGTGCTTGCTTTGTGCACTGGGGCACACTCATGCAGGAATTGAAAAGGCTCTTTCCCAAACTCTCTGCAAAGTTGGAAACATGGTGTTGCCCAGAATGTATTGGTCTGCTGAAGCATTAAGATTACCCCAAAAACAGGTTTGTCCCAATACTTTTTCCATATAGTGTACATTTTTGTATATAGAGGTACAAGGCTAATATAATGTATTACTAATACATTATCTCACCATTTAGCACTTCTGTGCAAAATGTGCACTTAAATATCCAAACACCTGCTTCAAACTGCATTGAGCTTCAAATCTGAAAAAATTAATAGCAGACAGCTCAAGGTATGAATTTTGTCATTATAACTTCAGATTCTAGGAAGGAAATGGATGACCCTAGGCAGCATGTGGAAACAAACAGTCAACACAATCCTTTAAAATCATTCTCTGAATTCATTTCTGGGGAAGGAATCCAATAACAAAAATACAGTGAAGACACTGCAGATCCTTCCAGAGTGCATGGCAGCATTAAAAGATTGATAATCGCTATGCTTTGTTCCATACATAAAATTACTGAGCATACACAGCAGACCTTGATTTTAGATAGGGGTAAAGGTCTAAGTCACTTTAAGAGTACTGAGAATTAGAGAAAGATTGAGAATTAAAAGAAAGCATAACTGTATTAGCGTCTGATTTGGATCCATGGAAAAGACGTTGTAATCATGGATTGGTCCACTTATCCCCTTAGAGGGAAAAGTCACTGCAATTATTGTATTTATAGATAAGGTGACAAATGTGTTTTATAGCAGACAATGGATGAACTGTTCATTAAACATGTGCTAATTACATTACATTCATTAAAGCATGCGCTGACAGTGGGTATCACCCCCTAGTATCACCCCCTAGTTTTGCAGTACGAAATGAAGATAAAAAAATGATCTGAGCTGTATTTACTCAATGCAAAACAACCAAACAAACAGATTCACCGAGGTGGATAATGGATCACTCACCTATGTCAGTATTTTGTGGAGTCCCTTTTGCTATAGTCTGTTAAGTCTGTTGTGATTCCTCTTTACCAACTTTGCACATCTAGACTATGGAATATTTGCCACCTGCTTCATAGTTACCACAGGTCTTTTGGTAGAAAAACTGAACTGTTAACAGAGAATGTCAGGAGGAAACCAGTTTCCTCCTCGCTTTTTCATTTAATTTGGAGGGACGACCTGATCCAGCTAGGGTCCTAGTAGCGTCAAACACTTTCCACTTCTTAATTATAAACTTTACTGTGCTCATAGGAAACTGTCAAAACCTTACATTTTTTGCATCCATCTTGTGCCATTTGTCACTGAGATCTTTTGACAGTGCCTTGCCACCCATATTTTGTTTGTTGCCCTACCAAGCACTGGAATGGTCCAGGAACAGTTTTTATGCTGAACTAACTAAAATAATTACAAGTGATCAAAAGTGGAAACCAACTGGAATTGGAAGTGGAATAGAGAAGGTGATTAGTTACACCTGACCTGACAAGTTTAGAAATATTTTTTAGGAGGGGGTGATCCTTTCCATCTCAGTGGTTCTGATTTTTAAATTTTTTTATTTTGGTGTCATATCTTCCGCTTGGATGTTCTCAGAAAAAAGTCCAAAGGCTGGACAAATTAAAAGCACTATCAAATAGTTTCAGCATGCTGACACCTAAACAGGCAACCAAGTGTCTTGCTCAAGGACACAATGGTAGAAAGTGGAGGGTTTGTGGTCAACTTTGTGGTCATCAGGTCCACAGGCAAGTGTTTTACCCACTAGGCTACTACCACCCCTGAATAAGTGCCCATCTATCTTTATTTGAAATTAAAAGGTATCTCTAAAAAAGGCAAAATATTTGGAAAGACAAAAGGGGAAAGGTAGCCTGTCTTTACCCAATAACTGTTATCACTACTGGGCAGCCCAAATTCACTAACTCATGTTTTGGGACTCTGAGCTATCAGAGGTTGAAGCACCTAATCATTCAATCACTTATAGAGGCAGAGGAGGCAGTGGGAGCAAGCATGGGAGCAGGCCACAATTTCACTGTTAGACAAGGGGTACTACAGTTGTTACAGTTTAAAGTTGTGCATTCTGTGAGCCAGATTCTACTGTGGTTTAGACCTGCTTTGCATGAGGTGCAATCGAAACCCAGCTGACCTCAATCACCCCATTTGGGGCAGATGTATTAATTACCTTCTCATATGTTCATAATGCATTCATTGATCCTAACCCACTGATTGCATTGTTTGGCGTAGTACTGCAGGAGATCACAACTTACCAGACAGAGGAAAGACAGAGTCATTCACTACTTTACTTGCTAGATGTCTGATACTCCTTAGGTGGAAGAAAGTTATGCAGCCATCTCATAGGCGCTATCATAAACTCAAACAGCTTAAATTCACTGCCAGAGGTTCCACCCAAAAGTGTAACAAAGTCTGGCAATCATTTCTGTCCTGCTTTAAGACTAAGTCTCCTCCCAGCACAGAGAATATGAAGTTTATGTTTCGAATGCTCCTGTGCTTTTAATGTCAAAGACAACATACCTGTGATGTACTGTCATTTTACATTTGTATCTCTCTTTGTATCTCTCTCTCTCTCTCTCTCTCACACACACACACACACACACACACACACAAACACACTTCAAAAACCCACATGTACTTAGTCTTACAATCTGCATTTTTTAAATGCCTTGGTGTCATTTTAAGAACAAGACACAGTCTGTTCTTTCTACATTTGTACTTAAATAACATCAGACCTATGTTATTTAAACATATATATTTGTTGTAAGTGCCAATTTAATGTTTTGAATGACATTTCCATTCAAGGTTTGCAAGGCCTAGCTGATTCTAGAAACTTATTCCGTATTTTCTACGTTTCTACTTAGCTACTGCGAATGTTCTTAAAGATGTGATGGTTCTGGCCTCCATTTACATGTAGTTGGCTGTCCATTAAGGCCTTGAGGCAATCAGCCTGATTAGCCTGATGGCACTGGGCAACAGCACGGGCCTACAGTCAGCCAAACTAGAGTAAGTTTCAATTGGCACATGTAACACATGCAAAAGCATACAAACACACTCACATATCTCTCACACAGCAGTTAATGAATGCTGTAACATGTTACTTTTCTCTGGGCATGTATACAGTGCTGTCATGACATTGCAATTTACAACATTGGCAAAATATGTAGATATGAACACAAATACCAAACATTGTATTTATGAAATCCTGGAGAGAAGAACTGCACAACATTTCGTCTGTTAACCATTATCTCAATACTGGTCTCTGCAGCATTGATATCCCGGAAGGTTCAATATGCAAATACGCCGTTCATGGCTTGCTGGGTGTTTTGATAAATCTAGGTATTCATGTAATCCAGCAAAATTAGTTTGGCCAGCTTCTAACCACTAAAGAGGCAGCACTGCCAGGGTCTTTTAAAGGGCACATATTTTACATTTTCTTGTATACTTATTTTTTTCATGAGGTATAAGTGGGTTTGTGTGCCAAATATAAAAATAAATTCATTCTTACATCACTATTTTCCAATCTCTGTTCATCCCTCAGAAACAAACAGGCTGTTTTTGCTACTGTGCCATTCGAACCATTTATGTAAACTGATTCTTTTCTGATTGGCTGCTTTATAATGCAGATCATTCACGACGCAGCATGAGTTGGAAATACTCCTTAGAACATGATTATAAAAATAAAGTGATCATAAAAGAAAAGTGATGATACAGGCCCTTTAATATATTTAATATATTACAATATGAAGCAATATAATGCCAATATTTTGTCCATATCACACCATCTTACTGTGGAGGGGCAGAATTAAGGGCATGGCTGTTTATAACCAACCTCACACTGAGTTTAAAAAAGTTGCTTTCATAACACACCATCCATCCATTTGAATAAATGACCAAAACATGTTGTACCCAAGCAACAAGGTTGATTCTGTTATGTCAGCTAACAGAAAACAATGACTGGGTCAAAAGAAAGGCCATGCAACCCACCCAAGCAAGGCCAGTTGCGTTCTCTTGGACCCTCACAGATGGCCCAACGCATAGACGACCATGGACCCTCACAGATGGCCCAACGCATAGACGACCATGCCACTTAAAGACCAAAAAATGCATGTAATTTTGTAATTATCAACACATAACTGATGTTTTTAACTATATACACAGAGTAAAGAGTCTCTGAAGGAATTAGTTAGGGTGTGTATGTGTGTGTGTGTGTGCCCACTGTCTGGGGGTGTACACAGTGTTTGTGTGTCCTAATGTGTGTAGTTCTTCCTTTGTGCAGTTAGTCAAGACAGAAACACCACGGTATAAATCTGCAGTGAGAGAATAAAAACAGAGCTTTTGCTCTCCTCTGGAATAAAAATGCCTCAGAGTTTTGCCCAACAAAGCCAAAGTTAAACACTCTCCTAGCCCATGAAGCTGGAGTGAAATTACTGCTATTTGTATAACAATGTTTCACATTCATTTGTCAGGACTGTGACCTAATCACACGCACGTTATTAATCCTGCATTTTAAAACTGATGTGTGTAATAGAGAGTTAAAGACAGTCTTGTCAAGCGTCCAAAGTACTAAGTGCAAATTCCTCTAAGTGTATGAGTCACGGTTAATATTTTCATTCCCAGCATTCCGAGCAGATGACAGTTAATGGTAAGCAACCAGTGTGCCATGTCAAATAAGCAAACGACATAGGCCGGATTGAGAAAACAGCCATACGCGACGTGTGGCTGTGGGGGGGTGCTATAAATATATACGCATATCCAAACGCACACACTGTAAATTTCATGAGGAACAGTTGAAGCAAAAGGTACAACATTATTTTAAATGAAATCTTGTCACATTACTATACATTAAAGTTCACACATCCTATTTCTCTTCCTGAAAAGTGAGGGTTTAGTTGACGTAAGGAATATGACTCATTTTAATATTCGTGCCAATATATGTGACAGTGCTACCTTAGGAATTCTGCCAAAAGCGTCACATTTTTTCCTTTTCTTGTAGTGACAGCACTCACCAACACCCAAAGCTTTACAGGTATTTCAAGCCTTGTGCTTTTAACACAAGTTCCAAAAAGATTAATCCACTTTTCATTACGAGGAAGACACTTAGATGAGAGCTGAATATAGCCAAAGCATTAACACATAGTAGCATCATGCTAACATGTTTTTTTTTCCTGAATTGAAAAAAGACAGCAAGAGACTGCAGCAGGTTAGCAAGGTGTTGCCAAACTTTTGAGGGACAGTGTAACAATCATCGGGGTAGGATCCAACCAGCTCTGCAGTATTTAGAGGCAAGCAGAAATCGGAGAGAGTTCGATTGGATACAGATGGCAGGAAATTCCACTGAAATGACAGTGGCCAAATTCAGCCGCAAAACATGAGAATAACCTTCACGAGGCAGATGCACACAGGAGCCTGGATCATCAGGAGCCCCTTTCCAGCTGAGATTTCACACTTTACACAGAATTCTCTGTGTTTCTGGCAGTCGATAGAGACTTACAGGACATGTTTGAGAGTAATAATCAGTTATCAGCCATCTCAGCTAGATTCAATGCTTTTGGTAAAGGGTGTTGTGTATAATAAAGATGGTTTTTGGAGGTTCTGGGAATTCCCTTGATGTGACCACACTCTGACAGGGGCTGGGTTTAAAGTGGTCGTAATTGCGTTGCAATTAAATGGAATAACATTCGAAAATGATTACTTTGGTACCTTTACAGCACAGCCAGTGCTGTCTGCAATCCTCTAAGGAGATGCTTGTGCTTGTTATTAGTCAACACAAAACCAGATGTTTATGCAAAGAAGGCAACAAAGAATCATATTACACTTCCTTTTTTGTTATGATTATTTTAGCAGAGGGGAAAAAAAAGAAAGAAACCTTTCTTTCGGAATAGGATTCTTTCAAAGCTCTCTCTGTAATTGGTCAAAAGCTTTGATGTCCCGTGCTGGGTTCAGGACAGAATGTTTCTAGAGCTGAGTATTGGGTAGTCTACAGTGATTAAGGAATGACTCGAGCCCCCTCATGGCTTGCCTTTGAAGGGAGAGGCACAATTTGCTTTGACAACAGAGTGAAAGAGGGGAAGCTTTTATTTTTATTTGATTATTCATCTTGCTTCATGTTTCCTCGCGGCCGATCCAAAGCCCAAACGAGAATTCAGTCCCTGCGGAGAAACTAAACGGTATCAGCAAACGCAGGACAGATGAGTGAGCTGGCTGAGGGTGTTTCAGCTTCGCTCTCATAACTGAGTCACTACCAGCCCCTCTCAGTCATTAAAAACAGTATGGATCATACTCTCTCCAGCTTTGAACAGTACGAATCCAGAGTAATTCAAGCCATGAGTCCACATCTTAGAGTAAGCACTGAAATCACCAAAACGAGCCACTTCACAAACATTTTTTCTGCCACCAGAGGAACCCATACTGCTTCAGTTTGCACAAACTATACAGCAATACATAGCCTAGCTGTTTTTGCACTCTTACTTTATCACCCCTACAGCTCCTGTTAAAGAGCATATTACATTTACATTTATGGCATTTAGCAGACGCTTTTATCCAAAAACGATTTCCGTATTAAATGTCTGTATTGTTAAAATTGCACCTTTTTGTACTTAATGTTACGTATGCACCTGGGGTTTGAGAGTAACGTAAGTTCAATTCTCTGTATGTCTGGTACGTATGGCAGGTTTGATTTGACAATGAAGTTGACTTTGATTCCGTAACTACAGGGGGCAGCGTCTCCCTGGAGCAACTTGGGGTTAAGGGTCTTGCTCAGGGACCCAGTGGTGGTATGCTGGAGGTAGGATTCGAACCTGTGACCTCTTGGTCCGGAGGCAAGTGTCCTACCCACTGAGCTACCACCACCTCGATTTAGTAAAATCGGCTTTCAACAAATGAAAATGATCTAAAACTGTTTAAAACTGGTGTTTGCTCTGATTCCCCGTTTGCCATTTGATACACTTTCATTCCACCGCTCAGCCGCTATTTGGACCCCTTCCCTTATCTCCACCTACTTATGGGTGGAAGCTAACCTAAAAGGTCTCCCGGGTTAAAGATCTTGTGCTTTTCTGTTTCTAAGACCAAAAATAAAATTTGCTGATTTGCATGTGACAATATTTTAAAAACCCAAGTAGTGGTATTATTAGGTTCTTAAATTACAAACAATATTGTTCTATGTGATGCAGGAACACCAATTAAACTCAGCATGATGCATCACACCGGGAGCATTAACAATAACTGGAGGAACTTCCATATAAGAAGCTGTTTTGGCATGTAACCACAATTTACAACTTATTGTGCTTCTGTCGCTCAGTGGTCGGTGAGGAACTGGACAGCACTGAAAGGAGAACATCGTTTACTCCTCAGTCTATCATGGAGAATACTGATCACCCACTCCAGAGCGTGGTGGCAGAAAAGAAGTACTTTTAGCCACAGACTCACCAGCATAAATTGCTCCACTCAACAGCACAGAAAATCCTTCCTCTCCACTGTGCCTAGACGCTGTAATTCCTTCCTCTGTCACACTCCCACACAACAATCCTTGTAATAACCAGATGGTACTCTCTTGTGCAATTTAGTATGTGCAATAGTCTTACCTTGTGAAATGTTATTTGGGTGAAATAACATTTGTGTATATTGTATTCAAGATTTTATTGGATTTATTTAAAATAGATATTTTATATTGTTCTTGTCTCTGTGTCTCCCAGTTGTTCTGACAACTGATGATATACAAGCAATTATTGAACTACAGATTGAACTTTACATGAAAACTTGACTTCCTGCACAACAAAACAAAATCAGAACGTTCTTGCTAATACCCCAAAACATCTGCAGTCAAAACATTGAAACATTAAAAAACAACAGAGCTTAAAGTGTGAGTAAAAAATGAAGATATAAGAAATGATTTCCTTCTGAAAGCAAATTTTGTTCATTGACAAATATAAGATAGCAATGGAAAGGTACTACTGTGGTTTAACTGTGGAAATTCTGTTGATAATAGGAGAGAATAAATGAAGAAATTCTCGTTAGGTAAACAAGTTTAGCTCTGATTCCTCAATCCTCGCATCTCTTCATTGCAGATGAATGAATATGTATAAGGAAAGGGAACAGTTCCGCACGACTCAAGATAGGAGAAGCAACAAGTGATTTATTCTTTAATGTTTTATAGCTTTAAGCAACAGAAAGAATGTGTTATAAAGCAATAAAATCCATATTAACATATTATTCCTAAATGCCTTTGTGATTAATCATTACAGTTCTACAGTGTTAGACTTCTGCATTCTTTCACTATGAGACAGTTTCTAATATCATCTGCTCTTGCCTTATATTTTATTGCTTGCCTTATTGTTTATTGTTAATTAATACAGACATTTACACATAGACACACACACAAACTTAGAGTTATATTGAATCAAAAAATCAGTAATGCTGCTAAATTGCTGAAACAGCTTTGCAGTAAGTCCAGATATTTCCTATTTCTGCTGTTGCAATCATACAATGACAATAAGTGTCATTTCCATACCATTTGTTCTGCAACTGCTACTGTGAGAGGGATTAGGGCTGCATCTTTTTTTGTTTTTCATTTGTTATTTTAATATTAGATTATGCATAATGAGGCTATTATAAGAAAACAAACCCTTTAATCAATCATAGCATGCTGTGTTGTGAGCATGTTGGATTTTTTAGCTGAGTGGCTGTGGGTGCTTGGATGAATCAAGATGAAACGATATAATCATAGTTCTGTATTTTCTCCCTAGTTTGCAGCCCCAGTATGAATCTGTGGATCTGTTAAAGGAAAGAAATAGGATGACAAGGGCACTTCCTGATGTATCAGTGCTACCAGGTGGGCAGACACTGTCCGACTTCACAGAGTGCATTAATGAGTGTCCCGACCATTTTCCAGCATGAAACGTGTTGAGTTTCAACCCACATGTTTCTACAAGGGAAGTGGATTGTGGACAGTGCAACATGATTCTTATATAATTCTTTTATTGTGGCACAAAATGTTCTCAAAGCAAAAGGTTTTTCATTCTGACTTTTCAAATAAACACCTCCCCCCCCACACACACACACATGTCCGTTTCAGGCATTCAGTAATCCGATAGCTAGCCTGACTATAAGCCCTTATATCATCACACATCAAACAGAACCCTCACGATGCATCTTTCTCCTGAGACTGGAACTAAACACATGAGGGCTGATGTTTGTAGGGCAAAAAATAAGTCTTTCTCATTATAAAACTGGCATAACATGTTTACTTAAATTATTTTCACTGGTTCAAATAATTGTGAGAGTTTGTAAATGCCGAAACGTAATTTGATTAATCTTTTAATATTCTTACAACAGCCTCCTACTGAGAAATACTAGATATATTGGTTACATTTAAGATGATTTCACTTGCCATGTTTTTTTTGGGGGGATGGGGTTTTCAATGTGGGGATTTCAAATGAGAAATAGTTGGGCATCATGGGGCGACTGTAATAGAAATACATTCAGTCGTACTGCACAGGCAGTGATCTGGGGGAGAATGGGAATATTTGGTTATTTGCGCAGCCAACCTTCAGATACCCCGGCAGACGGGGCCACCATCAATGCAACTTTACAAGCAAATCTATTCTCACTGTGTAAGCATTCAGAAGCCGAGACGTCAGACGCCCTTGTGTTTTCCTTTTCAGTTTAATAGCCACCAAAAGTAATAAGATGCGCCTTATTATTTCACTATAGGTGGCAAATTCCCCAAATGACTCACAGTATGATTAACGGCTTACACAACTGACGTGCTTGGTCTCCGTTCTATGCCCCATACTGGACATAGGTTCAAGGGATGGCGACCTAGTGTGCACATTTTTCACATGAGCTGGCATCATTTTTATGAGTTTACTAACTGTAAAACATATTTATTTCATTCCTGACATTTTCCGAGCCACGTGCCAAATCCATAAAAGGAGCTGTTTTCCATCTGTCATCGGCACGAGGAGAACTTTGAAGTGCAAATGGTTTGTTTCCTTTTGGAAAAAAATAGAAAAGAGAAAAAGAAAAATGAAGCGAAATACAAATTTGCACACGTTTACATCATCCCTAACGCAAACAGGTAAAAAACAGCAACAACAACAAAAAAAAGTAGTAGCCGTGCCCAGGCAGTGCCCAGGTTCCAGAGTTCCTCTTTGTGCGCATCTGAATGAGTGTATTTTGGCCGAGAGTGGTGTACACATCCTTATGATTTGCAAGCTGCTTATTGGACTTGGTTCATGCTTCAGAGTGTTTGAGGCTTGTAGAGTGAGGCTGGCATGGCCATGCTGGGCAGAGAATGATGTTTTCCCAAAGAACGACGGCGGAATACGTGTGAAGAAAGACTCGTGGTTAAACAGGATTCGGCAGCCACTGCCAGTCCATCAGTAAGACTAATAAGTCTTGAAGACGACAGCGGTTTTCAATTGAGTATGTGTCGGCAAATCTGAAGTTGCTCGTCATTTACCTGACCACATTTCACCTTTCAGTTTGCTTTCCAAATATGTATTTCTCTAATGTGGGCCTTTTCATGCCCAGGGTCCAGCACTTCATTTGACTATAAACTGAGCATTTGAGGAGAACAGCACTTACTTCTGAGCAGCAGAGCCAGTTAAAGTGAACTTATAAAAGTTAGATTACACAGAAACACTGAATGGTTTACTCAGTCTGGCCTTAAGGACATGCGGTGTTTATGTCTGCATCTCACTGACTCAGTCACTAATTGAAAGTCTGTAAAATGATGGAGAACTATGCGGTAAAACATACAAAGGTAGAAATCAGAGTTTCGACAATTTGCACACTGTAGCGACCATTTTGAGGTCTGACATATGCCTGTAGTTTCTTACATTTTTATAGAAAATAGTTCCTCATAGTGTCAGATCTACAAACGGATCTAATAGGCAGATATCTCACATTTTTGTTGGGCAGTTGGATGGCCTAGTGGTTAAGGCATCTGCCCTGCGACCAAAGAGTCCGGGTTCGATCCCCAAGGCTGCTAGGCACCACTGAAGTACCCTGAGCAAGGGACCGTCCCCACACACTTCTCCCCGGGCGCCGTGTTTCTGGCTGACCCCTGCTTCACTTAGTGAATGGGTTAAATGCAGAGGTTGAATTTTGTGCTGTTCCCGCTGTGGTGTGTTCACGTATGACAAATGGTCACTTTCATTTTGTAAAAGTACCATATCCTGCATTTCGTTGCTTTATTTTTGTGTCCTGAGGTCAATTAAAGACACAATTTCCCCCGTTTTTAGCCTTTAGAATTAAACAGGCTGTTGTTGTGCCTTTAAGACCACCCATCTGATCTGATCAATTTTACATACATACATCTGTAATTTAACTGGTTTGGGGCAAATCTGCATTTATGTAAAATGCTAATGTGTGAGATATAAGCTTCCAATTCTTATTAATCCCATTAGTGCCACTTAGCTTGACTGCATTTGGGGTAAGGGGGGGATTATGTATGTAAAATGAGTTTGTGCATGTAAAGTGAGTTTGTGCATGTAAACATAAAAATAAAAAGTATGCTTTGGAGCTAGGTTCCATTAGGAACAGTTCAACTGGTGGCTTTTTCAACAAAGTATGATTGCAAATATTATATCAATAGAGTGAAAAGCCTCCACATAATGTAAAGGTTCTACAGGTATTATTTTATAAAGTTATATTGTTATTTCTGGAAGCAGAATGTAACCAAAGCCACGGATATAAAGGCCTGACAGTTATCTTTTACAGCGTATTAGTCCAGTCAGATGTTCACCAGGGGGCTCTGAATCAACTAATCCACCAAGACCATGTGTCCATTCACCGCTGGAGCACAGCCATAACGATATGGAGTCAATCAGGACACAAAGTGGTTTGGCGATGTGGTTTAACTCCATGTAAACAGACAGAAAATTATGAAAATTCAACTCAAATTTCTCCTCTAGATGTGCACTTGGCAGCAGACTGGCACTGCAGAATGAGAAACATGTTTCTGAAGCTGTGCGTCCTTCCAAAGACCTAGAAAGGGTTATATCCAAAAGGGGAGGGGGTTTACAAAACAAAACCGTATGGCCTTGATCATCATAAACCATAGTGCGCTCTGATAAGATGTTTGTCTTAATCATGTTGTAAAATGTTAGAAAGAGAGATTGCTGGATAAGTTGGAGATTTTTGGCACATGTTCTGGGTAAACAATTCGGGATTAGCTTGCCACTCATTTCTCATGACAGTGAGCAGCGATTCTGCTTTAATTATTTCCTGAGCATCTCCACCCTCTTTCTTCTTGAGAGAGTCAAGAGCATCTTCATGAATATTACTTTATGTACAAAGCAACACTTAACCATTACAAGTTATCACTGGTTATAAAAGCACGCAATTTTACTTGTTTCTCACTTGTAGCTCATAAAATTAGCAGATAAAACCTCTTGAACCTGTAAATAAATGCTACATTAGTGTTTGTAATAAAAGGGAATATCTTTCGCAGTTATTGCTAAGTGTACAGTTTTATTTGTGCATAGAAAAACATCCTTTAGCATTTGTCATGCGTTTTGTCATTTTTGAAATTGAAAAAAAAAAAATTTAAATGCACACTTCATCCTGTTGATACAGAATGATTATGTATATAACAAATAACTTTACATTTAGGTTTTGTTATGGGTTGAGGTAACTTCTACTGGGGTCTCTCACAAACACACACACACACACACACAAATTCCAACTCTACATGTTCAGGAAAATCTCTCTCTCAGAGTAATGCAGACAGAAACAGAAGGTATGTGTTAGTCACTGTTAGATTCAGACGGAGTCTCGTTGCAAATCTCAGTCTGTTTTGACTCGGTCATCATCCGACATCGCCTGCGCTGGAGACTTGGGGCATTTGTAAGAGATTATCAGCCTGCTTCTCCTCTACAGAGCCAGGGTCAGGAGGAGTGCAGCGGGCAGACCACAAGGACCTATCTCATAACACCAGTACCTACACATCTACTAGGCCAGATATGCCATAATGTGATTAGAAGACACACTGACAGCCATCAGTTTGAAGACACTCTGCCTTCTTTTGAAATGGTGCCTGATTTTCATGATTCATTTTCAGTTAATAATGACCCTGGTTTTGTTAACATTTATGTTCAAACACAGATACGGTACGGACTGAAATTTGGGAACTGGACATTTTTTAAATTAGAGCTTTGAGTGAGAAATGATCCAACAAAATCCAATAAAAATTATTTCAAGGCATATACACCAAAAGGGATTAAGAAGGGATTAAGAGTTTCTGATAGACCATCAAAAAGTCTGTTAAGGCTTAATTGGGACAGTGTTCCTCAAACAAGTGTTTCTGTCAAGCTGAAGCTGCTCATCATTTAACTGACCACATTTCATTTTAACCACATTTCACTCTAGGCTGGTTCACTCTCGTTTCCAAATACTGTATGTTTTAAATTTTCTTAATGCTTGTGATCTCTGGTTTGCTATACAGTATGATTACTCTTGGTTTTGATGGATCTCAGTGACAAGGGACATGTTCCCGAGGATTCGTAAACATCTAATCAACATTCCAGCTTCCTGTCAACGAAAATAGCAAAAATGCCTCGTCATTTCGGGAACAGCACCAGTCCGGGCAACGAGAGCAAAGCGCGGGGCTTTAACTTATCACTAGCCACGGGGATAAATGCAAACCAACTGTGCGGGAACAATAAAATAATTTGTCAAGGGAAAAAGGGTGCCGATAAATTCTGCAAAAGCGTTTTTCCACTTGGCTCGGAGAGCCGCAGCTCTGGGCCAACTCTTCAGCACCTGGCCGTCAGGACCCAGTGCTGTCTGACTTCATTTCAGCTTTTAAAAAGCAAAAGCGTTAGGTCATTCACAACACGGCACTTTCATTACTATTCTGCAGCAGTGTTAGTCAACATGAACAACATGCTGACTTTTTAGGGGCAAGAGTCAAGTAAACAGCACAAAAAGAACAAAAATGAAAGAAGGAGAGGGGTAAAAAAGACTAAAACCTATGACTCTGCCTTAGAACACATACCAAAACTCAGGCCAACTCTCTCTCTCGCTCTCCCTCTTACTCTCTCTCTCCAGATCTTGTCAGAAACTACACAGGGTATATAATGCAAAGAAAAAGGGAAGGGGGGG
>JBBPDH010000017.1:15466060-15477508 GCA_037974565.1 Clupeocharax schoutedeni | reverse complement strand
ACGTACAGGATTGTGGATGTAGAACACGGTGGAACACGTACAGGATTGTGGATGTAGAACACGGTGGAACACGTACAGGATTGTGGATGTAGAACACGGTGGAACACGTACAAGACGGTGGGTGTAGAACATTGTGGAACACGTATAGGATGGTGGATATAGAACACGGTGGAACACATATAGGATGGCAGAAGCAGATTATAGTGGCCTCTTAAAGGATGTTATAAGCAGAACATAATGTTTGATGTAGAACATGGGGTAACACAAACAATATATAGCACACAGTGGACACATAAAGGATCATAGATGGAGAAAATGGAGGAACACATACAAGTTAGTAGATATAGAATATGATGGACACAAACAGGAAGACATATGTAGACAATGGACACATAGGATAGCAGATATTCATCTCATGTCACAACCATGTTACTATGCTCCTGATCAGAAGATATACTTAATAAAGAATATGCTTTCTGTGCTGTTGATGTGAAAAAGGTTACTGTGTTCCTTTATTAGCTACCAGGCATAATAATGTTTAATAACACCAGAGTTGCTGCAGTAATGTCTCTAGCTTTAAGATTTATTAAACATAATTCCCAAGACTGCTAGGCACTGCTGAGGTACCCTGAGCAAGGTACTGTCCCAACGCACTGCTCCCTGGGTGCTGTGTTCGTAGCTGCCCCCTGCTTCACTTGGTGAATGGGTTAAATGCAGAGGTTGAATTTCGTGCTGTTCACACTGTGTGCAGTGGTGTGTTCACGTATGACAAATGGTCACTTTCACTTCACTTAATCAGTCTGATCAATTCAGTCACAGAAGCACATATGCGTTCAAATTATATTATAGCCATTAAAAATGGAAAGCAAGTGTAGGTTCAAGTGTTGGTATGAATGTATTTATCGGTATTTATTGCAGCCCGAACCAGGGACAAAATCCCTATCTGCCATGCATGTGGCTATGTTTTATTCATGTTAAAGAATTTGAAATCACTACAGGGGGGCTCAAGTTACAGTGGAGATCCATTTCTATGACGCTGATGTAAATTTTGGTGTAAGTTGGTACCCACCCTAGTCTAAGTTAATAACCTGTCCTAATATAGTTGTAAAACGTAGAACATAAAAACACAACCAAGTCCACAAAAAGGAAAAAGACGTAAATATTCTGTACTAGGTCATTGTCCTGTAGTTACAGAAAAAATTACAAAAAATGAGTGTAAATATATTTATTCAGAAGTCATGATAAAGGCCAAAAAGTTGCCAAACAAAGGAACACAAATGGAACACTTAGATAAGCTCATATGGTATGTTACTGCGCATTCGGCATATTCGCCTAGGGGCAGCTGGGTCGCCTAGTGGTTAAGGCATCCGCCCTGCGACCAGAAAGTCCGGGTTCGACTTCGGCGGTGCATAGCGGTCTTCCCCAAGACGCTAGGCACCGCCGAGGTACCCTGAGCAAGATACCGTCCCCGCGCACTGCTCCCCGGGCGCCGCGTTCTTGGCTGCCCACTGCTTCACTCGGTGAATGGGTTAAATGCAGAGAATTCAATTTCCTCCAGGATAATTAAAGTATTCAATTCAAATTCAAAAAAATTCTTCCACTGCTCACCACTAAACTAGTTTGCCTACATGAGCGTTGTCGTATGTTGAGACCATCGTAACTCGAGGACCCCCTGTAGCTTCAATATTTTTGTTTCCTTAACCGTGAACATATTGCTGTTTTTCTGAACTAATATTCATTGCCTTTGAATTTTCCACCCCCATGCAGTCATTCATTTGCAGCTGCAAGAAAAAGGTCAAATAATTGAAACAGATAAATAGTAAGCAGTTAACATAGGATGTTAGACAGAGAACATATAGCCAGTTTGCCTGTAGATGCCTGCAACACCTATCACCTTTGCTATCTTTTGCCTATATAGCCTTTTAAGATAACCTATATTGATATATTGATTGATTAAATGAAAAATCACAGATTAAGTAACACTGAATAGTACATTTAAAATTACACATAATACAACCATATGTGAATCCATGAACTCCTGCTGGTGTATGCTCATGCCAGTTAGTTAGTTTGTATATACTATACAAAACTGATTTGAGTTTTAATAGCGCCCTCTTGTGGAGAATTAGCATTGCACTACATTACATGGACAATGCAAACATGATGAGTCTATCATTTTATAATTAAAATAATTTGTTAACATATGGGGATTTATACATTTAAAAGTACTATCATGGACTATTTATTCCAATGATACATTATTTTATTTGTTCAATTACACTAACTGTACAAAAATTCTTAATGAATGGTTAATATTTTAAAGAGGATGATGCTATGGAACCTGACACTTTACCATGACAACACAATGCACCCCTTTGTGAACAGGGTTCTTGAAAATAAATAGTTGAAACTTAAGCACTGGGCAGAAAACGGTCACTAAGTTAGCCTAGTTAGTTGCAGTTGTCATAACTGATTAACTACTAAAGACCATATGAATTAATAAGCCCTTTGCCTGCCAGATGAAGATGAGGTTGAGGCTGCACCCATTGGAAAAATATTCTGTGGACCACTGATGTAATGCTTTACAACCACAAGTTTATCTATTCTTACTCACACTCTCTTTGACTTTAATAAACTTAGAATGGCAACATGCATTGCTTCTACTCATTTTCAGACTTTCCAGTCCTTTTTGTCTCCAGTCATCTCTACAACTCAAAGTATGACTCCATAAACCTTCAAACAAGTTATGCTGATTCAACAGGCAAGGAAAGCCCTTGAGAGCCATGAGTTCGGAGTGACTAAATGTGCTGTGTTCCCACAAACGGCCATTTAATCCTCCAACTGAGGGTGTTTTCTCGTTAGAACCCAGTGAGTTTTCATGCTCCTCTCATGCTCAAAGCTTCTGAAATACCACAAAAAATCGTCACTGGCACGTTGTGAATCAGTAGAACATGCTGCAAACATTACAGAGGGCAAACACAAGCTAGTTATCCACAGCTTATATTCTAATTGAGTCAGTGGAATCACACAAAAATATAGAAACACAGAGAGAAAGACAGGGAAGGAGAAAGAGATCGAGAATGTCCGAGAGAAATAGAGATCAAGACGGAGTATGAGAGCGGAAGAGAGAGAAAGAGAGAAAGAAAGAAAGAGAGAAGTTTGTTACAAGTCCTAATTGCACAATCCCATATGTCTAACAGCAGTGATGCAACAACTGACATTCGCTTGACAGAACATCACATGTGCCAAGTCTTTCAGAAAGACTGAATGAGCAACATTTCAAGGATTTGCAAATGATCAATTCGCCCTTTAACACTTTACTGCAAAAAACAACTATTTCTGGCCAGGTTTGGGATCATTTATCAATGTATCCCTATTTATTGATAACAGCCATAAAACTGGACTTTAGTCTCTAGCTCCAATCAGTGTTATGAACCTCCAGTTCTTTGCTTACAGACATTAGCGGGTAGCCGAGGGACTATGACAGAATAAATAAGGAGACCACCTTCTGAAACAGCGCTTCAAGTTTTAGAAACTGCCAGGTGTTTTCACATTGAGGTGAAAAAGTAGTTTTATTACAGATTGGAACCACTTTTCATTTTTTAGGCTTTAATGCTCTCACAAAGAAAAAGAAGAAGAAGAAAAATATTCTCATTTCAACTCAAAGAGACACTGCAAAAATAAAAACTGACTCACAGCTGCAACTTGGCAACATAAGCAGCCAACAGTTCTGATGTAAATGAAAAGACAGCATTAGTGCTAATGTGTTCTGTAAAGCCTCGATGTGTTGTCCAAGCACATCTGGTTCAGTCAGAATCAGCACCGCCCTTTTGTAGCAGACATCTTTAAAGTCAAATTTAAGGCTGCTTGATGATGCCAAAAAATCATGATCGCAATTAATTTTTGGTTAATATTGATTAACACAACAATTAACACAATTACTCTTTGGAAACAATCTGCATTCAGTTAACATTATTTAGTAAGGATGCACCGATCGATCAGCAAGCGATCGGAAACTGACGATTTTTGGCCTGATCGGTGATTGGCCGATCACTCACACGTATAAAGCTTTATATTAAAGAAAATTAGATTTTTGTTTGTATTTAACTCCCACGTTACATTAAAAAAGTTGAAACTATTTTTTTTGTGTGTATGTCGCAGCAGCTCTAATTTCCTGTTATCTAGGGGGAAAAATCGGTATCGGAAAAATCGGTATCAGCCGATCACACTTACACAAAATCGCTAATCGGAATCGGCCAAGAAAACTGCAATCGGTGCATCCCCATTATTAAGGTTGACCTTTACACCAATGTTCAAAATTTCAAGATGCTTATATGTTTCATACACAGTTATGGACGTGCAACATGCGGTGAAATGTCCCTCATTCACCTCTTGGACAGTGCACTCACTCAAAAACAAACCAAAAAAAAATAGAATACAGAATAGAATAATACAATGATCTAATAACCATACACAAGGCAAGTGTTAATCCACACAAACAAAACTGGTCCTAAACATTTCTTTTAAACTCAAGCGCAAGTTTCCTGAGAAGATCTGCGAGGATTTGATTGCACTCAACAAGTGCATTAGTGAGGTCAGGTACTGATGTTATCTAGTTCTGGATCACAGACACCACTCCAACTAAACCTAAGACTCACTTTAAACTAGGGATGCACCGATTGCAATTTTCTTGGCCAATTCCGATTACCGATTCTGTTAGGTCTGCCCCGTCTAGCACGCACGCACACACGCACGCGCACATGCACACACGCAGACGCACGCACACACACACGCACGCACACACACGCACACAAATACACACACAAAAAAACGGGTATGGAGAAAAAGCTAATCTTAAAAGTCTCTGAGTGTTCAGAATCTATGAAGCTCACAGCATATTCTCTCTGTGCTAACAGAACTAGTGCTAACTGTGTTAGCCAGGACAGGAGAGTTTAGAAAACCACGAAAGAGAGAGGGAGAGAGAGCGGGAGAGAGGGAGAGAGAGCGAGAGGGAGAAGTGAGAGAGAGAGAGACAGAGAGAGAGAGAGAGCGGGAGAGAGAGAGAGAGAGCGAGAGGGAGAAGTGAGAGAAAGAGAGAGAGAGAGAGAGAGACAGAGAGAGAGAGACAGAGCCCCATGAGGCATCATTTACGAGAAGCGTCTTGTTGATGTTTGGCAGTAGGCGTGTCTTCTATGCCGGGAGCGCAGCAGCGGCAGCCAAACGCTGTTGAGCAGATTTGAATGGCGGGCGCTCATGGAGAAACGCCTCCGTTCACGTGAACCCAGCCTGAATGCGCGCGTGTCTGTGCTGTAAGTAAAGCGCATGCGCAAGATCGGTTTGAAATCGGCAATACGTGCGAGTGATCGGCCGATCACCGATCGGTGCACCCCTACTTTAAACCTTAACCTAACATCAGTTCTAAACCTAAACATAATCGTAACTCTAATGCTGGGGATACTGAACTAAAGCTCAGAAGACTCTGTGTTCCAGTGTTTGCACAGAAGCTATAGGACATCCAAAATGCTAAGTGGTGCATAAACATGATGTAAAAATTATGAGTGCTGTAAGAGATAAGAGAAGACCTAATATCCATTAATGTATCTCAATGCAGTGTTGCTTTTCATTCATCATGCAATGATTACACACTGTAAAGGGCAGCTAGTGTTCAGAAATGTAGTAAAAGTTGAAAAAATAATATAAACCAAAAGAAACAGATTTACAAGGTTTTCTCATGATGAGGAACGATGTGTAATATGCAGCTATAAAAAAGGGAGTTCAACTAGTCACCAAGCAGCATTATGTACACTACCGAAAACTGTCTATGAGAAAACAGGAAGCTCACAAGGGGAAAATGTCTAGGTGCCAATCATTTATAGAGTGACTAAACAGGTCTGAGAACCAGAAGCAAATGACCACTAGGATGTTGGTGATTAAGCCTCTATATTGCAAAATTAGCAGTGAGTAGAGTAATGATGCTACATGGCACTCATGAGTGAGTCCAAAATAAAGTCTTGCACAGGTTTGGAAATGCTGCCAGACCTCGGCCACTACCTGCCGTTTCGAAACTGCCAGGTACTGCTAAATTTGAAACCTGAAACTGCTCACAGATTATAATACACAGTTCTGCAGATTTATGTCGGTTCTTGAGTTGATTAAGAATGTCCTGCTGGGATTAGCTGTTATTTTACACATGTGTGAAATAATCACAGTGTAAATGATCTATATTTAGTGTGGATTTGCTGATCATACCTGACAGCTAACACCACTCCTCCATTCTCTGATCAACTGTTATCCTCAATGAGCTAAAATTCCTTTCACTGCTGCTACTAGAAATGTGTAACACACTTCATGCTGTGACATTCGCCTACTTCTCAAACTCAGAAACTTTTCTGAGAGAGAGACAGAGAGAGAGAGAGACAGACAGAGAGAGAGACAGAGAGAGAGAGAGAACATGTAAAAAGAAAGAATGTGACAGAAAGCACAGAAAGCACAAAATCTACTACATAAAAAATCAAACCAACCTAAGCCCGAACCAAGCCTAGCTATGCACATTAAAAAACAATATTTTGTTGGGCCCCATTGGCCTTGGGTTGTGTGCAGACCACTGGATTCATAGAGAGCTTTAGTACAAATCTGTATTCTGTAATTGGTAAACCTCTGAATGAAGAAAATGTGATCATTTTCTCAACAAAGAACAACACAAAATATTTTAAGATTTTTTAAGTCCAGTTCTAGGAATTTCCAACAGCACCTCACAATGTCAGGGAGTGCAAAAGGTTAGCATGTTGCCCCTTTGTACGTTTATTTTATAAAAAATAAAAGATATTCCTCCATAAGTGGCTAGAAACATGTTTTCATTTTTTTCAATCATCCCCTTCACTGAGGGCTCAAGGATGCACTGTAGTATGATGAAGTAATATTTTAGATATACTGGGAGGAATAGGAAGTGTCCACATAAACTGGTTCTGGTTATTTCTTTCAAATATATATAATTACTTTCTGATATACTATATTCCTTAGTTACATATTTATCTACAGGAGTGGTGTTGTTAGGTACTTTTTCATTTGATTTAGATCAACAGGTTTCAGTTTTTAATTCAGATTTTTTTCCATTACATGCCAATAGCAAAAACAGGCATCAACAATTTTTCAAAACAAGATTGTATACAATAATATGTTTCTATAACGGTCTAATCATAATAAAAAATCTCTTCTACTCAGAAACACAGAAAACAAATACACATAGAACGGAAAGATCTCTGTGCAAACAGTATCCAGGATCAAATGAAAAGATTTTATATGGAACTAAAGGAGATCATTCGTAGATACACCAGTAATAATCACTACTGAAAGCTACTTTGATGCTTTTCTTCATACAATATGGATAATATTTGGATGTGAACAATAAAGCCATTGAGTTAGATTGATATCAAATGTCCTAAATTCATCTGTTTAGAAACAGCTTCCAGTCGCTGCAAAATTATAGTAAAAAAGAGCAACATGCCTATTACACAGCCAAACCTACACATTTTCTCACTTACTGGCAATTACAGCAGCATATGTAGTTTGCTCCACTCTGTAGAGTGTCTAGAAGCTTTGAGAAGAAAAAAAAAACGCATAAGCAACAAGTACACAAAGAGGGAAAAACCCTTTAGCTAGAGAACCACAAAGAGAAAACTCAGCAGTGCTGAATTAACACCTAAATCAAAGTTAAATCTTACCTTCCACTGCATAACAATAACTCAGGCAGCACTGACACTGCAGAAACTGCAGGAGAGCTAAAGTCATCTGCCTTCAGTTAACTGCATGCTGGATGGATGAAGGTGGCGTTAGGGACGTACATACTGCTATTCTCAAACTTGACGACACACTTTGCCTTCTCAAGAATTAGATTTAAAAGTTTATAATCTCTAAAAAAAAAAGATTATAATTTTTTTAGAAAACCATTAAATCTCATCACAGTTTGATTGGATTCTGTTCACTTTGTGCAAGTCAGAAATATATGAACTATATTTTGTTAAGTTTATATTTACTAATGCACTGAATACCTGTGAATGCGACTCTCTACAAAGCTGTAGATAATCAACAACATTGATATATAACACCTATTTTTTTAAAATAACATGTCCATGGATTATTGGGTATTTTGATCATTGAAGTGGTTGAAGGGTCCATTTGACATCAGTGCACTTTAAGACAATATAGATTAGATAAGATAAAGCTTTATTAGTCACACAAGTGGGAAATTAGCATTGTCACAACACTACTAATACATATATTTTTCTTTTTTTAAAAAATGAATTTCTTTATATAAACGTCTCACATCCCCAGGATCTCGGCCCAATCAATCATTGACAATTATCCCAACACATTTTGGGACACGAAAGAGTATTTAAGCAAGTTGTCTCTGTGCTTAATTTCCATTTTCATAGCACATTTAGCATCTTTTTTTCTCTACATATATCCACTATGTTGTGTGCATAAGACTAAAGCATGTGCTACAGGCATCTACATTCACACAATCACACAAAAAACAGTAGCATTCCCAAAAATGCAAAAACACCACTTCAGCAGAAAACATCAACAACAACAAAACTTGATCAGCATAAAACAACAGAGCACTGCAGACCTCAGACTGCAGTGGCTTGACCCGAAATAGACTAAAATGAATGTGGTCTGAAACGCTTTTCTTTAAAATATACAAGTCTGCGTGTCAAGTGCCTTCAGAGAAAAAAAAACAGACAAAAATGTCTTTGAACAATGTCTAACTGACCTCAACTGAACATCCAGCAGATTATCCTTTATATAATATGCGTAGTACAAAAACAGTGTTCAGGACATTTGCATTTGTATTATAGCCAGATCGAAAGTGACCACTCAAAGAAACAGCTAAATATAATAAGGTTTACTGAACTACACTTTTCCCATATATTATACAACTACAACCAGTAGGTTTCTCTGTAAGTACAGGAAACACTGTTTTAACCCATTCGGAATCATTTCTTTTGGTCTAGTTCTATTGATTCTTCAATTTTGCTTCAATGCATTTCTATTATCAGTCCTGTTACCGCTGCGCCAGATGGCAATCCGAGGTGCCTGCCACTCCTAAACAACTCTCAAATTTGTCCCTATTCACAAATTCTATTTTCCCCAACTCCATTTGCTCCGCCAGTTTGCAGCTTAGCTGAGTGATTGAGACAGATTTGAAAGACAATGAAATTATTCATTTTGGTTATGAAGGGGGGGTAAAAGGGCACAGTTGTGGGATTGAAGCTCATAAATGCATTCAGAAACATGTGGTTTGAGTTTGGCGAGCAAAAGTCATAATCAAACCCTCTGAGTCGCTCTGTGCGAGGGGACAAACTGCTAATATAAAAGTCAGACTAGTATAATGATATGTTTAGAATGGAGAGGCTAATTGCCCCCGCTGCCTCTGCATAAGAAATACACACACACACACACACACACACACACACACAGCATCTGAATAGTACAGCCACTACTAACACAATGTGCACTTGTTGGTGGAAATTATACTCAGTTGTTGCCAACTTGTACTACACTGATTTTAAAGTGTGACTACAGCGCACACACACTAGTGTGTATGCGTTTGTGGTGTCTTATGTGCTTCTGTATTAATGTATGCAAGTTCTGCTGTGGCCCAGCTAACCCAACCCTCAGCCTGACCTCAGCGACCAAGAGATCAGCTTGGTCCTCTTTTACTTTTATTAATAAAAGCTGTAGTTTTGGGGGAAACAGGGAGAAAAAAACATTCTTCCTTGAGAAGAGCAGTTAAATGTTCCCGCAACCACAGAAAGCTCATGTTTTCATCGCCACCACAAAGAGATAAATACGCACACAAGTTTGTATAAGTTTGTATACCCAATGGTAAAATGAGTACTCTCAAAACAAACCTGAAAACCTGAATACAGTTAAGTGAATAAAAATGAACTCCCAGAACAACGAACAAAACAAAGCAAGCTGTTTAAAATCGTTAATGAAATCTGAACATGCATGAAAAATGTATGAATATATGCACATATTTCTAACCACAAATTTTTTTTTACAGGTGAAGGTTTAGTGCAAAATTGTCAACGCAAGACGCTGCACGTCTAAAACGTACACATTTACACTCATTTAAAATCCTCTGAACCAGAAAGACACCCATGTATTTTCATTCATATTTCAGGCGTGCCTCTCTTTTAACAGCCTATAACAGGGAGCACCAATGAGACATAATTGTGATAAGAACCATCACACACCTGTTTTTGAAGTCAGAGCAGGTATGCAAAACAGAGTGTGACACTGTTTCTAATGCAAGAAAGTAAAAACCTTTTGCTGCATTAGGTATGATCAGCATCCTCAAGACTGAGATTTGAACTCAGCAGAGGAGCAGAAGCTCTGAGGGTCTCTGACAGCTGAGCAGAACTGAGTAAATCAGGAAAAGGTGTGTGAGGACTGTTAAATAAGCGTGTTTCGCTTCAGCATTGCTGCGTTCAGCCAAAAGCAGAATGGCAGTCTGGACGATGCGAAACACAGCCTTGAACCTGAACTGATTGAAAGAAAGAAAGATAGTCCTATAGATAGATAGATAAATAGACAGATAGACAGGCGGACAGACAGACAGAAAGACAAATCTTTTTTGCCTTTGTGCCTACACACGACACACATACATACACGTGTGATTTAATTTTAGTCTTAATCTCTGAAGTTCTGAGGTTTTACTCCTCGGCTCTCTGAACCTGAGTGTGCGCGTGTCTTACCGCGGTCCTCCAGGTGTGTTCTCGCGCCGTTCTCCTCTCCGTATCTCTCCGTGGACGGAACCGCCCGCCTCTCTACGGGGGCGCGCAGATGCAGCGCGGTGAGCTCGGGGTCGCGAACGTGGAGCGCTGTGATTTCGGGAGCGCGCCTCGTACCGTGCGGGAGCGCCTGTCTCCAGCGCGCGCACAACCGGAGCGAGGAGTCCAGCGCGCGCAGCTCAGACTCTGCCGCGTGCATGTTCACGCAGAGGAACGCATCTCTACCTGCACGAGACACACGCACTCACTCCCAACACACTCCTGCTGTCAATAACACACACACACAAGCTCTTGAAGAGAGAACACACACACCTGTTACATTCGGGTTGTGGGTTCGGTAAACCCTCGCGTGCTCTTCCTCTCAGCATCAACAGTCCAAATCAACCCCCCACCCTAACTGACAGCTCCAACAGCCAATCAGAACACAGAGCTGCACTTCAGCCGACTAATCAACAGGCATATGATTCAGATTGATTCCAGTTTACTCGGCTTATTTTACATCATCCAAGAATTTGGGTTGGAGGGTTAATTTGTCTACTACATACAAACACACACACACACACAGTTTCTCTGTCTCTCTCTCTCTCTCTCTCTCTCTCTCTCTCTCTCTCTCTCTCTCTCCCACACACACACACACACACACACACAC
>JBBPDH010000017.1:15429548-15450339 GCA_037974565.1 Clupeocharax schoutedeni | reverse complement strand
AAACCTTCCTCCACTCACTTGAATCCCAATCAATGGCATTTGCATAAATGGTTTAAGTTCATTCACCCACTTGATTGACCTCCACACACACCTAATACAAGCACCATTCATGTGGTGAAAGAGTTAGAGGGAACATCCTGCTATAAAGCAATTTTCCACTGAAGCACTGACGTCTACCCTGGTTTAGCTTAGAGCTTGATAATCGTAAAAACTGTGTGACTGTTTGGGCGGGGTCTTATAGTCCCTGCTGTTATCAGTGACAGCGATTCCTAACCACTGAGAGCACTGGTGTTTTGAATGTCTGCAAATCTACAACAACATAGAAGTTGACTTTCAGCAAGTCAGTAAAAAGTGCTGTATGGGATGGGGGTCCATAAGATATTTACACTCTGACACAGCACTCTGTAATTACACAACATATTCATTAAAGAAACAAACCTTAACAGAAATAAGTTGTTGGATAGCCGCTCATTACCCCCTTATACAACAAATTACAAAGTCTAGAGTAAAAGCCAAGCACACGTTTACATACATGCAACTAATACTATTTATTTTACACCCGTGTGTATATATTTATATACATACAGTACTGAGAAAAAGTCTTAAAACACATTACAACAAATACAAACAACATTAATACAGTAAATGGTGCTTTGTATGTGGCAAAGTGTTTGCTTAACCATTCCCAGACCTCTTTCCTCACGGAAGCCCAGTTTCACTTGTAGCTCCATCAAATACCAGGTTTGAGTCTTTTTACTTCAGCAGATTAAATTAGGTGTTGATTATGGAATTTTAATTATTCACCCAATGATTGAAGGCACTGAACAGAAACTTGGATTCAAACCTGTGTTCTTCTAACAGCTCTCAAAATATTGAATACCTTTTAGAAAAAAGAAACGGATGCTTTTTACTGCTTGCTTTTTTGCATTTCTTCTAATATTCCGCTGTTTTTGCTGGCAGAAAGATGCCCACTGCTGATATAAATGACTTCAAACAATTTGCACAGGTGCCTAAGACTTTTGCACAGTACTGTACATCAAATCATACACACATACATGAACACTGATAGCATGAATGCCGCATATATTACACTAGTTTGAGGCAGAAGGTGTAGGTACAAAACCTTTTAAAAGGTTTGTAGCTCAGAATCTGCAGCTCTATGAAATTCAGTACATCTTAAAAACCACAGAAAAAAAAAGAAACCTCCTACTGCATATACTGGTTCTTTAAAGAGCTCTTTTTAACACATTAACAAGAGCATTGGCTGCATGGCAAGTATTGTGGGTATTGCATAAGATGCACATTAAACTGTTGAAGAATGTGTTTATTTCTAAACGTAGTTAATTCTAAACTTGCTAGAGTAAAACGGGCTGGACAGTATACCAAAGTGTATGCACTGTATACAAGAAACAACATAAGAAAATAGAGTACGTTATGTGCATCTATTGTATGTAAAACTTAAAAGATTACTTAAAAGAAGGGGAGGCTGAACTGATTGTTAATAATTTCGCATAAAGGCTGGTGAAAACAACTCCAGTGACTCAGAATACTCACGTAGTCATGGAAGGCCTTGGCCTCACTCGAATGTTCACAAGAGTCCCTCCTCTCCGGCGCCGCACAGTAAAGATCCCAGAAGACGCTAGGACAGAAAAAGGCCAGAGGGAGAAATGCTTATGCTTATATTATGGATGCACAGCATAACGTTTGCTAATTATCTCCACAGTAGCTTCTGAATGATTCAAATTGCATAAGACCAATGAGGCTCTAACTAGACTGTCCATATTATGTATAAAGCCTTCAGCCCACTTAGTTGTCTACAATGCTTAGGGCCTAATGTACACACCATTCATGGCAACCTTTCAAGGGATCATTGGAGTGTTTAAAGGTGCTGTGAGGTAAATCGCAATTAACAAATCCATAGCCATCTATTTTCTTCATGTCCTGTGTCCCTACACACCATATCAACAAGTTAAAGGCCACTGGCAGATACACTTACCACCACCATGAATGCAGGAATCCCGGGGGGTCCCCCAGAGTGATGTTCTTTTCCCATCGAATCTGCAATAAGAGAGGGGGAGATAAGGGGTTTATTCGGCTTGAAGGTACACTCAGGGCCCACCACCCATACTGGGATGGAGCTCATGCAAACCCTGCTTCCCCTCCACGGCCCCCGACTCTCACCTCCGACAGAAAGGTCTGAGCGGACTTCTGTGCACCGATGTGTAGCAAATACTCGTAAACATAGAGAGCCAGCCTGAGTCAGACACACAAAAAGGGAGATGTTATGAACAGCAGAGAGGAAGACAACAAGGAACAACCAGAAATGATGAAGCATTTGGGAGGGAGGGTCATAATTACCGGGCATCCTGGTCTAACGTTACCCCTCCCATGCAAAAGCAGTGGTCAGGAAAAAATAGGGGGTAGCCCAGTGTATTTACTGTTAGAATAAAGGTGCTTTCAAAAACAGGCCTTCTAACAACGTACGGGAAAGCTCTACCTATGGAAAAAGGTGTGCTCACATGTTCAATTCAAAACTAAAGCACAAAAGGTGGGAACCCACTCCCTTCCTAGGCACATACATACACACACGCACGCGCGCAAACATACAAACACAGTAATGATCTTCCATTAAAAAAATCCATCGGATGCATGGGCTTGGGCGACAGGAAACAGGGTCTGAAGCGTGGAAAATGGATCGTGTTGCGATTAGGAAGAGCTGGAGGGGGGAAAGTGTGTGTGCAAAAAAAAAAGAAAAGAAAAAAGACAGAGAGCCAGGAATGGCGATCGAGCACTTTGGGGTTCCGAGCCGGGCTGGTGGCTTCATGTGCAGCCGAGAGTCTGCACCGCTCTAACAATAGGCTCCGTCGAAGGCACCGAAAACACTCATACACACATGCATGCGCGCACACACACAGACAATACGCACGACGCTTTGAGATCCATAAAGCCTTACTTTTCCCGAGCCTGGCCGTCCGATGGCACCACGGAGCTTTTTCCTTTAGGAAACATGTTGTTAGTGACTGCCCGGGGAGATCGGCCCTCTTCCCTGTCCCCCTGTTTCTCAACAATTCATCTGTCAGCCACCCCACCTGCCGCGCAACGCAACTACCCTCCGCGCCGCAGCCTAACCTGACTTCTGGGAGGAGGCGGGGCCAGCACCCTGATGGACAGCTAATCTGACCAATAGTAATGCTAATTCTATATGACGTCACACGCGCCCCTCTCCGTCCTCGTTCCTTGCTGTTGTTTTTAAAGCACCAACCCAGGTCCTGCACATTCTGTGATGATTTCTAACAATTTTACCTGGTAAAATCCGCGCTGGGCGTCTTTTTTCTTTTTCTATTTTTGTTTCTATCATGTTAACACTGCTGTTAAGTCCAGAAATATCTGGCCCAGAGTCCAAATCCATGCAAACCTGGGATTTCATATTTATCATAGTTTCTGCATCATTCAGTTATTGAAAGTGGTTTGGTGTGAAATAAGGCATATGAATAATAAAAGAAAGAATGAAAAAAAATCCTACCAACCAAGTAACTATGACTATAACTGGGTTTTCATTTAATTTACTGTGCTGCATTTACTCAAACAGGTCGTCTTATAAATTCGTTGTGTTAAAAAAAATACTTGAAATAAAAGTCCATTCAACCTGAATTTGGAATAAATTCTGATTTATCCCACTTTCTGCATCTTTCAGTCTCTCAGATGTGAACAGAGTCATTCAGACTGGTTTGTGTGGAATAAATGCACATGCATAATGAAATTATTATCAAATAAATAATGAAATAATCCCTTCCAGCCTTTTTATTCAATGCATTGTGCTGCATTTACTCAGACAGGTCCACATTTTCTTTGTGTTTTAAGACTGAAATATTTGGCCCAGTGTCCAAATCCATGCTCTTACCATATGAATTTAAAGAGGAATTCCGATTTATGCCAGGTTCTGCATCAAATAGTAGCTCAGACATGAACAAAATCATTCAGAGTGGTTTGGTGTGAGATAATGCATTCTCAGATTTCTTTTCACTGGTAGTGATGGGGAACCAGGGGGTGTAATGTCTTTGCAGCACAAATATGCTTCTAGCCATCTTATTTACACTCTTAGACAACCAGTGAGCCTACATGAATCTACTGAGGTTTTGTACTGTAATGTTAAAAATGCTAAAAACAGTGGCAAAACTGAAAAGAAATTCCTTTGGGGACCATTTTGCCCAGTATGTCCCTCTCTGCTATGGATGAATTTTAATACAGTTTAGGCCTAAGAGTTGTTTCATGTCTATCTCTAAATGAATGTATTTGTCTTTTTTCTGAGGAACTTTTAGAGGCATTAAACTCTCCAGACGGCAGGTTCCTATTACCACCACTGTGAGCAAATATGACTTGGTAAGCTCCTGTATGGTGTAGATCAGTGGTTCCCAACCTTTTTTCCTTGAAGCCCCCCTTGCCTGTGTCTAAGACAGGCCCCCTAAACACTGCCCATGTAGACGCACAATGAGAATAAAGTGATTCAATACAAACATGTATTTGCAAAAAATAAACAGCAGTTGTAGGTTTTTGATCTTATACTCTTATATACACATACAGACATTTTTGTTTCTTAGACATTGGGATTTTATGTATTTAATGTCTACACATATAATTTTGGGAACCTCAGAGTGCAGACAAAATTGTGTGCCCCCCCTCCTCCAATCTCTCGAGCCCCCTAAGCGAAGCCCAGACCCCAGGCTGGGAACCACTGGTGTAGATGACTCTAAATGACCTGCTTTAATTGTAGCCATTCACCCTAAATAGAATTCCCATTTAAATACACTTTAGAAACTTTAGAAACTCTAAAACTTTAGAAAAGTTTTAGAACTTTTCCAGCTTTAGTCCTTCAAAGCACATGTTAAAGCACATCATAACAATTTAGCACATATTAAATATTTCCTCCTATTATAAGTTACCTTCAGATAAAGTTACCTTCATTAATCAGCTGATTAATTAGGTTAAAACTGGGGTGTATCCCATGTCTGACCAGTACATGGTACTTAAAGGCTTGTTTCCAAAAGCAGGAATTTTTTACTTGGAGAAATGGCCAAAATGTTAATACTGGCTAGCAGGAATGTGCCTAAGCTCTCCTCTTATTGGACAGTCCTCACTATCCAACTGAAAAAGCTTGAAATCAAGAAAACACTCTCCACCAAATGACTATAGCTAACAGGAAAGATCCTTTCTGAACTGAAGAAATGCATGGTCGTGGAAGTACAGCCTGCTAATGTACTTGCCAACCAAAAACTACAGATATAATTAGGGTTTCTTTTTTATTAATGTGCTGCTTTTACTCAGACAGGTCTAATTGTATTTTCTTTGTAATAAAACATGTGTGATAATCATGCTAATGATATATAGCATTCTAAACTGATTTAGAATAGCATCATCATAGTTTTTAGACTTCCTTTAAATATCAGTGTGTGAATCCCAATGGTGTACACACATTGATTTGACTGTAAGCTTATCTGTGAAGTAGTGATGGGTCGATGGGCTGTTTTTGAACAGCTTCTTGAGGTGAACAGTTGTTCACATACACTCTGAACATGGTGCTGGTGAAAGCTAAATTAGAACCTTCAAAGTTTCATCTGCCATTGATTCAAATTGCAGTGTATTTCAAAACCACCTAAACTATTTAGGAAACAGGCTTCATCTAAATATGCTATAATATATGTCACTCTGTCATAAGTAGATATTTGCCCTCTCTATGCTCCTGGTGCACTTAGCGCCAAAAGAACTTCCCAAAAGAACTGAAGAAGTTCTACATCTAGACAAAGAAAAGCCCTTTCTGGTGACTAAATCCCTTGCATTAGTGTGTATTGGGACAGAAGACCAATAGTGTTTTTTTTTTTTGTTAGCTAGCAAATGCATAAGAAAGGCAGAAAGCCAATTATCTTCCTTTTTGTGGCCATAAATGCATTCAAATGTTCATTACAGGTCAGAGAAGACGGATTTCTCAAATAACACAGATGACTCAATATGCTCTTCTACTCTCCAAAATAAATAGCCATTTAGCTCCATTCATTGAGGATGTATTGACTTTTTCATTTCGTAGCCATGTTTTCAGTGCAATGGAAAGATCAGGAATTTGACAGCATCCCCTTAAACTTACTATTTAGCTCAACTGAGTGATTACATTTTCTCTCGGTCATTTCAGTCAGTAGCCATAGTTTTGGAGCAACAGAAAAAACATGTATTAGCCAGCCTCCCTTTAAAATGACTTCCCTGGGACACAGTAATAAACCATCATGGTGACTGACTGCTTGATTGAGTCTACAATAGTACACAGGGTTGGTTGGTATAACCAGCTAATGCAGCTGGTGGCCTAGTGGTTAGGGTTAAGTGGAGGAAGAATTTTGTGCTGTTCACACTGTGTGCTGTGGTGTGTTCATGGATGACAGAATGGTCACATTCAGATCTAGGTGATAGGACAGACCACAAACTGTCATGACTGGGGGGCCTGGAAAACAGGAGTGGTGACTGTTGCTTAAGTTGACATGAACAGGAGTTTCTGGGCTGGGACATCCATATGGGAAACTAGGTAATTGCCTGGACTGGACCATTTTTTTGTGTGTTTTCCTTACACTTTTTCATTCTTTGTTCATCGTTGTTGTGTTGCATGATGGTGCTGGAGGCACATTGTTTCGTTTCACTGTGTACTGTTTCTATATTGTTGAAATTACATTACAAACCTACTTGATTTGACTTAACCTGATGAAAGGCAGCAAAATGTACCAAATTTACATAGTTTTACCAAGACCTCTGTGAGTGCCTGAGAAGTGGGGTGTGAAATGTAATACATTTCCTAATCTGAAGACAAGTGGCTATATATGTCTGACTGTCTTTTTTGTTAACTAACTGAATTGTCCCTTCAGATGTATAAAATAATATTGATATGGTTTTGAGCATGCGTTACCCGATGCAGTATTGAACAACTCCAGTCCCTGCATGTACAATTGCTCCTTTAACCTTTTTGTCCCCAGTCCGTATGGTCCTGCAGTATGATGTCACAAAGACCAACTCATCTACATTTTCTACTATTTTACAATTCAGCCTACAGCATTTAAGCTCCAGCCATTCCTGATGAAGTAATAAGGGTCCTGTTTCAGTACTTTCTTTAAATACCAGCTTCGACTTGCCACTCTGAAATGTCTCACACTTACATAATCCTAGTGGCCACTTGCAGCACAAGAGGAACAGAGAACAGCAAAGAGTGATCAGAATGGCTTTGCCCTCAGCTACGTTTTTTTGCTAGCCAAAGAAGCTTTGTAATGCAACTTATAATATATACATATATAGTAGTCTGTGGTGTTTGGAATTTTCCTGAGGGATTTTTTTCTAATGAAAATATGAAAAAGAAACATTTCCACCAAGGCTGCTTTTTAAATGAAGTACAGCAGAGAGGAACCAATCAGGACAAAGATTCGGAGGGATTAAAAAGTTTATAAAATAGCCATCAGGCAAAGAAATAAAATGTAACAGTAAAATTACATATTCATTTAACTTTTTATCTGCAAAGCAGTTCAGGGAGTGTTTCATGCATATATCCAAACAATTAAGAAATATTTACTGATGAAATACCTAGAAAGGACCCCTTCAAGGATTTCTAGCCCTTCAGAGAATGTCTAATGATTTCCGGACTCATGTTTTTTCTTAAGTTGTTTTTAGAAACAATGGGTTAAGTTCCTGAAACGACTGGACAATTGAAAAGAAAGATTTAATCAGATATTTTTTCTCATTGGTTTTTAGGTTGATATAAAGCTTTCGTTTGTTAAGTGCTTGACTGGAATATTTGTCAGTATTAATAGTAAGTGACCCTGGAATAAACAAATCACATTTCGGTTTACCAAAGGTGGTACTGTTTTAGTTCAAGAAAGGCCTCCTGGAAGTTTTGTATGTCAGTATGAGCAGCAGACTATCCAGCGAGTTATTTCCTGCTGATAAACTATTGTCAGCCAAAACACCCAAACAGCCAAAAGGCTAATTATATGCTAAAATGTTTGCCTCAAATAATTCTATGTACTTTACAAGTGTCCGACTTTAAATCTATAACAGACAAAAATATTTATGTGCGTAAGAAGGCTTTATCGCATAGAATAGTTTTATATTGGACGTGTGTTCAGGCTAATAGTTAATAGTTCTAATAGTTTGAGCAGACAGACTTAGTATGTCCTTCATTTAACTGTTACATTTTATTTCTTTACCTGATGACTATTTTACAACCTTTTAAATTCCTCAAAATTAAACATGCTGTTTCTGTTACCATCGGCCCACTGGGAAATGCCCGTTATGCCCGATTGCCAGTCCAGCCCTGCCTGTGACCAGAAGGTTGTGGATTTGAATCCCAAGGTCCCCGTGTCACCACTGTGGTACCCTTGACCACTGTGGTACACACACTGCTCCCTGGGCGCTGTGTGCCCACTGCTTCACTTGGTGAATGGGTTAAATGCAGAGAAATGATTTCACACCGTTCGCACTGTGTACTGTACTGTGCTGTGTCCACGTGTGACTGTAACGGACCACTTTACTTTTGAAGTGAGTCAAAGATTCAAATGAACCGAGTCAGTAGAAAAGGACTCGTGTTCAAGAGCACTGCTCCACCTTCAGAAGTCTCTGGGTGGAGTTTGAGCTATATGTACTTGGGATGGGAATGTTATGCAGTTTGTGCGCCTGGACAAGCGTCAAGACCGCTGAAGAGAGAATGACAGTGCTGTAATTTAAAAGATTCAGCTGTTATCTATATCGACTTTATAATGTCGTGCAGATGTGACTTTCGTTAGCTCTCTTCAAACCCACGTAAGTCCGTTTGACTTTTTTTAAAAACCGGTAACCTCCTTTAAACCGTTTTAAGGACAGCAAGCTGCACAGTAAACAGCGTGGTGGTGCAGACCTGCACCAAGCAACAAAATCACTGCTAATGATCTTTCACAGGCTGGTTTAATTTATTAGTTAAAGTTCGAGGACCTCTCGGGACTAATACGTCGTGTCTTTAGGTTATTTTAACTTATAATAAAGGCGCGCTCGGTCAAAGCCTGTTCAAATGACGCAGAACACCTATAATAGTACAAATAAAGACTAGTTTTTAGCCTGGTCCTTTAAGGTCTGGCATAAAGCCCACATATCATGTGAGAAACTGCAGCAGGTTTGGGCTCTCGAAGTAACTAGATCGAGTAACGGGACGGTCTGTGGAAGTAGGGATCCTTCCACTAACGCCTTTGTAGAAGCTTCTTATTTGTATATTAACATATATTGATTGTATATGTCCATATTAATAGATCAACATTAATGTTAGAGTATATTCTAATATTAATTGTAATAATATTGTTCGAATGGTCTAATATTAATTCTAGTACAAATCACGTGGGCTCAAGCTGGACAACCATTTTAGAAGAATAAATTATAAAAAAAAATCAATAGGTAAATTACAGCAGTCTTTATTGGTTCAACTCAAATATATTGGTTCAAAAAAATATGTATTACTTGACCGGGTTTGGTCAGCAAAACCCTTAAACACCTGCCTGTGTGTCGACATCAGAATTCCAAGCAGAATTTCCCTGGATTATAATTCTGTAGCAAAAGTAACAGGTTTAAATAGTCACGTTTAATCTTTGAAATCCTGCTTCAACAGATTATAATGCTTGCCTCCAGATTAGAAGAATTACTGAGTTGTTTGGGGCTCACACAAACAGCTCAGTATTTCTTCTACGAAATGTAAGGCAACTTCATAGTCAGCAACAGAAACGAGAAGCAGGTGCCCTTTCATCTCTTTGGTATGTGAAATGTCCATGAAACAACTGTGATGCAGTTAAAAGCATGTTAGTATGGCCTATAATAGTCATGCACGACCACAGCACAGCACACAGTGTGAACAAAGTGAAATTCTTTCTCTGCATTTAACCCATTCACCAAGTGAAGCAGCGCTCCAGTGATCTTGCTCAAGGGTACCTCAGTGGTAAAATTGGCCCGAACTATTAGAAGCAAAAAGAATTCCGGAAAATATTCCATACATTAAATACTACAACTCATTTGTCCTTTCAGCATAGGCAGCTCACAAGGGCTAGAAATGCTAATGGCGTACAATATTTAAGAGATATGAGATATAATTTGATAATACAGGTTCACTGAGGCCTTGTGTTATCACCCCTTTTTGAACCAGACACACTGATGTGTCCTCCACTTTGTAATCTGTGCTGTGTATAGAGCAGCAGTCATGGCGGGAGAGGTCAGGCCTCCTGAGTTTCTGGGCGAGCCTGAGCTTATCCTGGAGAATGGGGAGGTGTACAGAAATCCCACGGAGGTTAAAATGAGCCAGATCGTTCTGCCCTGCCATGCCAACCACTGCGGAGAACTCAGTGTTGGTCAGCTGCTCAAATGGATGGACTCCACTGCCTGCCTGTCTGGTATGTTGATTTCTGTATGGATGTTTGGATTACTTGATGGTCATCTTCATCCGTTTCACTGCAAAAAATCCCTTGATATTATGAGAAAGGGAGAAATTAATTAACTTTTTCTATTGGCAGGTATTCTTGCAGTGGAACAATGCTTATTCTCATAATAAAGTACCCAGCCACTGGGCTGCGAGCCGGTATCGGTCCATAAGTCATTTGGTTTCGGGCAACACAGAAAGACAGAATAAAAAATATTTGATTGATTATCAGATCTTTTATTTTGAAAAAGACGATCGTCGTGGTCATGTGATATGGGGCATTAAATATTTAGCAAAAATGAGTAAAAAACAGAACACTTTGTTTTTAGTTGTATCTATACTGGTCCGCGAAAATATTGTTTTACACGAAACTGGCGCAAAAAAGGTTGGGGACCACTGGTGTACAACAGCTTTCAGTAGCTAACATGTGCAGTATTCATATTCCCCTCTTCTGGATCTTTCCTGATCTGGGTCCTGTAACCGTTAATGCTTAATAGCAAATTTCATTTGTACATGTGAAACCTTAGAGATCTCTAGTTAGGACTGTTGCTTTGCTACATCTTTCAGTTACATATCTCCCTACATATCTGTCAATTCCAAAACCCTAGCTAGATTTCCCCCTATCACACATTTTGAAGAGAACACTGAGTAACAGTTCTGTCATGTCAGCTATTTTCTTTTCACAGCACAGGCTTGTGAGGGCTAGCTTCCCACTAAGCAATTTGGAAGATAGAGCTATCCTACCCATCGAGGCCAATTAAACTTCCACGCCAGCCCATCAAACTGATGATCTCCCCATAATAGAATCAGCCCTTAAACAGATGCTTCAAACATTACTTACTTTTGAATATTCTACATTATTTTAAAGTAATGTAGCTATGTAACATGTTTCATAAGCCTCAAGTCCTCAGGGCTCCCCATGCAGTCCACATTTTGTGTTTCAAGCTGGGACAGAACACAAACATTTATAGACAAAAGTATTGGGACACACTTAATTATTGAATTCAGATGGCCCCTTCCAGTGACAACACCATGCTTCCAACTTCGTGGACACAGTTTGGGGAGAACATCTTCTATTCTAGCATTACTGTGCCCCAGTAGACAAAGCAATATTCATAAAGATGTGGTTGAATGAGTTTCGTGTGTAAAAACATGACTTGCCCGCACAGAGCCTCAACCCCATCCGATACCTTTGGGATGAACTGGAACGGAGTCAGGCCTTCTTGTCCAACATCAGTGTCTGACCTCATAAATGCTCTACAGAATGAATGAGCAAAAATTTCCACAGAATCTCCAAAATCTTGTGGAAAGCCTTCCAAGTAGATTGGAAGCTCTTCTAGCTGCAAACAGGGGACCAACTCCATATTAAAGTCTATGTATTTCACTGCAGTCCCTATTAGTGTAATGGTCAGATGTCCCATTACTTTTGTCCAAATTGTGTATATATCTGTGGGGACCTTAAAAAAGGTTGTGATGTAATAAATGCTATAGAACAACGACTTATTGTGTTCAGAACTTGTAAACTTTTGTAATGGAGAAACTCCTGGACAGATTCCTTTACAGTGTCCAGGTTCTCCAGCTGTCATTTAGTTTCAGGTCATGTGACAGTCCCACAGCATTCTTCCCCCTGGCTCCTGCAGCATATGACTTTTAGTGGTGTTGGCTGTTGGCAGTTCACTATGCAACAGTTTGGGTGCCCTTGGTCAAATGACATTTCATTGATTTTCTCACACACTCCACAGAGAATACACTTTAATGCACAGTTGCTGGGACTTTACTGTATTTAATTAGTGATTGGATTGAGGGCCTCCAAACATTTGCATATGATTTTAAAGGTTTATTCACTTTTGCTTCTTGAAAAAATTATTTTACAGAGCTGTAATGATATGCAAAGATTGCTTTTGCTCGAGTGAATGAAAGTTCTTAAAAACATTATGTGATGTACAGTACAAAATAAACAAAATACACTCCAGTTATTACAACCCTTAGTCATTTTGGCCTCGTTTACACTGCAGGTCTTGATGCTCAATTCCGATTTGTTGCCTATATCCGATTTTTTTTACCTTCTGTTTACACGTTTTTTAAATTGTGACCCATATCCGATTCGCTTGTTTACACTTGCTATAGCAAAGAGGTGTCGTACACCACACAGTAGCCTAGATGGACGAAATATGCTTAATGCTAGCTCTGCGATATGCAAAGTTTGCTAAATAACACCATGATTTTGAGGTGGAGAAGAAGGAAAAGGGCGATTATTGCAGCCTGTCCATATGCTTCAGTTATTATGGCCTTGACCATTCAGAGGAGTGTCTGGGTGCGTGAGAGATCTCAGGATTGGTGGGAGACAATTGTGGCGGGCTTTAGCGAGGAGCAGTGGGTCCGAAATTTTAGAATGAGCCAACTTTCGATTGCCTGTGTCAACGTTTGTCCGAATTCCTTGTGTTTGTTGTTGTTTGACGTTTGTGCACTTCCACATGTACTTCCCACACAACGTCATTAAACTGTGATGAAGTACTAAATTGCAGTTAATGATGTACAGAACGCAATGCCTAGGAAAATCCGATCTCCCTGTTTACATGACAGTAGCATTGGCACATCTGATTTATTTCCACATGAACAAAGCCTGAAACTGATCTCATAATATCCGAATGCATGCCTTTTTTTCCTGTTTACACTGTTTACACTGTCAACTGTCACATATGAGCACAAAATCGGAATTGGGTCACATTTAACTGACAGTGTAAACGAAGCCTTTACCATGCATTGAATAAAGTTCATTTTAAGCTAAAGATATTTACAACTTTACAGTTTGGACACATGTCTAAGTGGAAGCCCACAGTACTTTTGTGTGGGTGTGAATGTGTGTATTTTTCTTAGATGTCTTTTCTGTTATCTGCAGCTGAAAGGCACGCTGGCTGTTCCTGTATCACTGCCTCTGTGGATGACATTCACTTTGAACACACCATCGGGTAACAGTCTTTCACTTCAGACAGCTCTTTCTGATTTTTACAGTAATGTTAGGAGCAGTAATGACTGCAGTTGTGCGATATGTTTTTCTGCAGGATCGGACAGGTAGTGAATATCAAAGCTAAAGTCAACCGAGCGTTCACATCCAGCATGGAGGTTAGTGAGTTCAATTAACTACCAACTGTTGCCATTTGCACTGTAAAAAAAAATTTACACTGCAGTAGTGCTGCCACTATTGATTATATTAGCATTTGACTCATCTAGCAGTTATGTTGATGAAGTATTAGGCATATAAATGGAAATATTTCATTTTACTTCATGACATTTATAACTGCAAACATTTGCGTATTCATTAAACCCTGCCGGTGTGGGTGTCCTCTGTTTCAGTGATGGACGCAAAAAAGCTGTCTGAGTGATACTAGGTCCACCTTCAACATGTTTCTATAATTCCTTTCGGAGACCTTGTTTATAACTCATTTTGCAGAGTAATCCTTAAACCCATTTCATGGAGCTTATACCGTAGACCACCTAAAAGATACAAAATATGTATTTTACATGTTTTGGTATTTTAACAGTGATGGATGTTTTGCATTTCTCTAATTAGTTCATCCTGTAATGCAGTTAATAGATATTTGGTTACTTCCATCCTAATTTTTATAGTCTTATAGATGTATAAGTGCATGTAACTGCTACAGTGCTATAGCGAAGTTTAGTTCACAGCAAGACTGATAAACATTAGGCTGAAATGCTGTTGTGTAAAACTGGATGATTGTTTTCTTAGATATGCAACTGTATTTGTGAATGTTAAAGGACTTGGAACTGGTAGATTATAAAATATATATTGCTACTATACTGCTATGATTTAACTATTGTCAATGTAAGTACAGGCCATCATCCGTCTTGCAACTGTTTTGCATAGCTGCACCAAATAACACAATTTCATTTTATTTAAATTTATTGAACAACAATTTTAAACCCGGATCCACTCACATGGCAAAACTCTGTGCATTCCACCGCATTACTATGGCAATAATGTTTGTCATTAATAAATAAAGATGTAATTAATTCATGTGTTAATCATAAAAAATGTTTTACTTGGGTTATATTTACAGCATGTCAGAGTGAGAGTTTGTTTCTATTTGTTCAAGCTATATTTTTACGTATATTGTTCTTCAATATGTTAAAGGCCAAAGTTGATCCTAGATCACCATCTAGGATTCTGGGAAGATACATACAGGCTGTAGTTCCATTTTCTTACATATGAAACTCAAACATGTGTGTATCCTTTAACCCTCTTCTTCCCAGGTGGGCATTGTAGTGAGCTGTGAAGATCTCTACAGTAACCATCAGTGGAAGGTGTGCCATGCCTTTGCCACCTTTGTGGCCCGTCGCACTGAAGCAGGAAAGGTAAAACACATTTTGGCACATGGGAATAAGCTCATGAATAGGTCAGCGCCAATAATTCTGACTTATCTGAGAAAAAGATGCTGGTCTAGGAGGAGGTGTCCGGTTTTATTCATGAAAGAAACAGTTCAGCAAAAAATCAAATACTCACTCGCTCAAATTGTTAAGGAGATACAGGTTTGTTGTGTAAAGTTTAAATTGGAGCTTTAAAGCTAATATAAAAGTACAAGTAAGTTTAGATAAAAGCATAGACAGGTTTTAGCAATGCAACATATTTTTGTTCATATTATACACAGCACTCTGTGATACAGTGTCCGAAACACTCAACACAGTTGAGTAAGTGTGTGATGACCTAGCTATTTTCTACATTAGCCTTGTAGCTCCAGAGCAAAACAAAAGAAAAAACTTTAATCATATCAACATTTGGGCTGTAAAGAGGAAAGCTCTGTTTTGATTTTTGCACTGAAAGATTCATTTAAGAGAAATGTCCAAACGGTGTGCATGTCCGGGAATGTGTGCAGGTGCAGTTGAAGCAGATAATTCCTCGTACGCAGGGGGAGCAGATGGAGTACAGCATCGCAGCCGAGCGCCGGAGGATGAGGTTGATCCATGCTGAGATCATCAATGACCTGCTCAGCAGCAGCTCCGCTCACACAGGTCAGATTACACAAACGGAGTGTGTTCAGGTCATGCAGCCGCTGTGAACATTTTGAAATACACAAATTAGAGTTGGCACTTTAACCGTTTCAGACCAGTTGTATGCTAATCAAGTTCAAAGTTTTTGTTTTTGTTTCTTTTAACACATTCAAATCTGCCCGCGCTGTAGTTTGCATGTGTTTGTCGATCTTGATCATTGTATATTGAATCAGCATGTGGATTTAGAGCTTTCTGTGTAGTACCTTTTACACATGATTGTAGAAAAGAAGCTCCATGCTACCCTTATTGTTGGATGTGCTGTGGAAGTTCTTATTTCTATGAATCAGTTTTTTAAACGAGTCAAACAATTAAAAACCACTGAAGTGTGACCTGCATTACTGTTCACATTTTTAATTTTAAATTGTTGTTTGTGACACAAAGAATGTAATAAAATTGAAGAGGTTTTACATTATTAACCCAACATTTATATCTAAATAAGTATATAATATTTCTCATTATCTGACTACCATTAGTTTAATTTAATAATAACCACAGCACAATGTGAACAATATGAAATCCTTTCTCTGCATTTTAATGCATTCACCAAGTGAAGCAGTGGGCTGCCACCACCGAGGTGCCTGGAGAGCAGTGTGTGAGGAAGGTACCCTGCTCAGTGGTACCTTAGTGGTGACACTACCAGTTTTTTTCTCTTAATATTCTTTGTAGCTTGACACAATCAGTCATAAACTTAGAAGGTAGATTCAGATAGGCACTCGGCTTATTCAAATACCTTACAAGTAAACAAATACTGGGATGAGTTCATCATTTAAAAACCATGCCATCATAGGTATCCTGGAGCTACAGGCGTATTTGAGTTAGACCGTAATACAATTAATAAAATCTACAGGTAGGTTGAGTTAGACTGCAATACAACTAAATATTTATGGCAAACCTGTTTCATGCCAGTTATACTGAAAAAATGTCTGTATTCGCACTACTGTCATGTCATTAGTAAAACAGTCTGGCAAAGACAATTAGCTATTTGAAAACAGAGTTAGGAATGTTTACGTTTTTTTCCAAATGATACGCTCTTTTCTGTAGCTCATTATTCAGTCACCGACTCTAATACAGAATTTTTGTGGAGGTTCATTTGCTAAATGGACAGCAAATGCAAATGCAGTGTTATCGTGCTTGTAGTTACAGAAACACTCTATTACAAATCATATGCAGTGTTATCTAGTCCAGATTATTTGTAGAGCAATGCATCTTCAGAGTTGCTGTACTTCAGCTCTCCTAACCACCTGCTCTGCATCAGCTCGCCTAAGACAGGTGTGAACAAGCTCTTTCCACTTGAGTTCCAAGCAGCAGGTGTATTTGTTTATCAGATTTGGATGAGAGATCTCAGTACATTCATTAAAGAGCCTCAGCCCACCCCCTCTTTTGCCTCATAACTGATGTTATCCTGTTTATTTGACATCTGTTCAGCACTGTTCAGTAAACACCGCTATACAGCAATATAATTATCCACCATTTCCATCGCCGTTCCACACACATATGAAGGAGAGCAAAGCTGAAGTGGAGTGGATCAGAACACTCACAGGTGCTGGTTGCTGCATGTTTCCTTATGTTGTGTATGTGTGTCTTTAGTGTTTTAAAGTTTGTTCTGACATTCTGAATGAAAAAGACTAGAAAGAAACAGGAAATATTGGACAAAACTGACATTCGTCCACACCCCCAAATGTGGCAAAATGAAATGGGATAAATTCCAGTGGAAGCACATTTGCTGAATAAATAATGTAAAACATAATAGGAAAGCATCAGACTCATCAAACGGTGGCCAGTCTGCCAATGTAGCATGACAGAAAGCAGCAATTACAACACTGTAAAAAAAAGACATCTTTTCACAGTCAAAAAAAAAAATTGTTTTGTAACGATTCGAGAAAATACAGGCAGAAATACAGCAAGTGTAAATCTGGAATTTGCTGTTAATTTGCTGAAGGGGACACATCCCCTTCAGATTGAATGGTGGTGACGCCCATGTACCAAGGATATACGCTTCATGCACATGGAAATGTAAAATTGTGGACAGGGGACAAGCATTGTGAAATCTAATGCAACTGCATTTTTCCAGTATTGTTTGACAATCTGTATGAGATCAGTCAGGACCCTGGTGGAGTACTTATTTCATCTCTTGTGGAAGCTTACTTTTCTAGCAGTGTTTTCTCTTGGACTACAAAGCACAGGTGAAAGTTGCTCTGGATAAGAACATTTGCAAAATGCTGTAAATGTAAACAAACTGTTAATCAACACCAATCTGGCCCAGTCTAGCACTGGCCTCTTGGCTCCCAGCTCTAGTGCTGTTAGTTAGCTGCACAGCAACATAATAGTCATATGCATGATAATAATCATACATTTTTTAAATTCAAATTTTGTTCAGAAATATACAGTAACCCCTCAGTTTTACGCAGATCAGCATTCTGTCTAACACTGACTTTTTCTGAGAACCGAACTGTATTACCACCACCAGTCCAGCGGTGGTGGTAATACACTGAAAAGTTGTCAACCGCCATAAAAAGAAGAAGAAGAAAAGGCCAGCTGCATAGAATGTAACTGCAAAACTGTTCAGTGTTTTAAAAGCACCACCCCCCAATTTTCAACAGTTATCTCAGTTTATTTAGTATTAGTAAAACTGTGCTCTGTCTAAACATGAGGGTAGAGAGAGTTATTTCACATCTCCTTTCGGTATGAGTCTTTGTTTTGGCATGCTGCTAAGCCTAACTGTTAATGCTAATGCTTTTTTAAAGCAATAAACTGATTATTTACATTTACATTTTCTTTAAGGGTAATGCGTTAGACTGAGTTTAATTAAAATTAAGTTAAAGTGTTTAACTTCATTTTAATTGAATTATAATGAAGTTAAAGTGTACTGGGGGCATATTTAGGGTATACACTATACATTTTTTTTTTTTTTTTATAACGCACAACACTAGTTTTTCACTGTACGCGGGTGGTCTGTGAACGTAACTCCCACGAAGGAGGATTACTGTATAGAGAATATCAAGTATCTTGAATCAAAACTAAACATGGGCTGAATGTATCAGTACATTCTCTAATTAAGAAGCCTTTATTAGATTTCCATGTTTAGACCAAATGTTAGACGTATTTCCCCAATACTCACAATGATTAAAGATTAAAGAGGGTTATTAATTATTTCATTTGTTGGTTTTGAAAGAGCATTAAACACCTGACTGCCAAATAGCAGATGCCAAATGGCATTTTACCCACCACAGTACACTTTAAAATCTTAAGTATATGGGGACTTGTCATGCTAAAATGTTGCCACTGACTCTAGTAGAGTATATCATTCCTAAAGTATTATACATTATTAGCAATATGAGGATTTGTTAATGAGCTGCTTAATTTTTTTGCTTTTAGCAGAAAATCACATATTTAAATCCTGGCTTCCTGTTATTCCCTGGTAAAATGCGCCAGGAGGTAATGGTACTTCAGGTATCTGGATATAGTTTTATGGTTATGTGGTTAAACTTAAACTTCATGATGTCTAGACCAATAGAAATGGTCTAAAAAACATTTTTCATTAACTTCATTAACATTTATTCATCTCCTAAAAAGTTACAATATTTAAGATACCCCTTCTTGTCCCAACAGCAACAGTGTAAGAATGAATTTATTAAAATGTATTGTAGTATTTCTGAAATGGTAATATTTTAAAATGGTGCCACAGAAGAACAAATACTGTGTGTATGTGTGTGTGTGCGTGTGTGCACGTGTGAGACAGTGAATGAGTGTATGCCGTATGAGGATGCTGTTCCAGCAGAGAGAACAAGGGTGGAGAGTGTGGAGCTGGTTCTCCCACCACACGCCAATCACCAGGTCAGCACGTTTGGAGGTCAGATCATGGCCTGGATGGAGAACGTGGCCACAATTTCAGCCAGGTAGCACCAGCCTGCATCCTAACAAACCACACTGTTCACCGGGATGAACTTTACATAAAGACACTCCCGTTTGACTAAATTATATACATGTAATTATGAAATCGCTTCAATAATGCTGCATTTACATTTACAGCCATACTAACATGTTTATCTGCATTTCTGGCTTTTTTTTAATCTATTTCAAACAAAAGATTTTGTAAGAATCTTACATAATGATATGACTTCAAAAGAGTGAGAATTTGTAGCATGATGAGCTCCAGATGGTGTAAGAATGATCAGTTGGATGTCCAGTGATGTGTTTGTGGCTGTTGACATGGAGGAAGCATGTCGTAGTTTCCATCTTTCCGATGTTAGTGCTATTGCAGTTCAGGCTAGTGGTGGAATTGGAGAAAATTGCGAGGGTGGGTTGAGTTTATTCATAGTTTTAAAAATTTTTAAATGTTTTTGTGCCAAGCGAGAAGAAATAACTGTTGATATATGGCTAAGAACAATGACATTGTTGAATTACTGAATAAATCTGTACAATAACACCATTCATGGTTTGTGTTTGTCCTAGCCGCTTGTGTAATGCTCATCCAACCCTGCGAAGCATAGACATGTTCCACTTCCGCGGGCCGTCCCACATAGGAGACAGATTGGTGCTGAAGGCCATTGTCAACAACGCATTCAAAAAAAGGTATCCTCCCATCAGACTGTAACTGGCACAGATATTGTCCCTTTGCTAAAAGTAGACACAGGACTAAATGACAGGTCAGACTTATTGCTGTCATGCAATGGAAGTTAAGGAGTTTAGAATTCTCACCTTATATATATTTTTATATATGCTCATCAATAAAAGAGTTATACACTGTCTTTTAAAAGTTTGGGGTCCCCATAGATCTCTAGATTTTAAACAAATAATCATGTTTTCTTTGAGGTGCAATAACCAACACAATAAATTAACAGATTAAACTGAAAGCTGCTTAACGGAAGGCCAAACATTGTTTCTTATTTTTGGCATGTCAGCACTTTTTTTGAGCTTTAAATACTAGTTTGGAAAAGATATTTCATGTAAAACCTGCCCTTCATACCAGGGTAGACAATTTGTAGAAGGTAAACGATGGAGCTAAATATTAGGGGTGGTACGAGATCTCGCGAGATGAGTCTGGTCTCGCGAGACCGTGACGATATCCTTGCGTTACTAAAAGCCACGCCTGTGAAGAAAATGGAAAGAAATTCAGTTCGCATGAAAGAGCAAACAACCATCTCTCTCTCTGTATTTCTCTCTCGCACGCGCACGCTCTCTCTCTCTGTATTTCTCTCTCTTGCGCGCGCGCGCCTTCTCTCGTGACTTTTCCGGAGCGCGCGTGTCTCTGTCTTTCTCTGTATCTCTCTCTCT
>JBBPDH010000017.1:15393921-15407709 GCA_037974565.1 Clupeocharax schoutedeni | reverse complement strand
TGAGTTAACAAGACTATTACTGAAATGATCTCAGCAGGTCCTTTAATGACAGCAATGAAATGCAGTGGAAAGTTTTTGGGGGGATTAAGTTAATTTTCATGGCAAAGAAGGACTATGCAATTCATCTGATCACTCTTCATAACATTCTGGACTATATGCAAATTGCTATTATAAAAACTTAAGCAGCAACTCCAATTTCTCATATTTATATAATTCTTAAAACGTTTGGCCACGACTGTAGTGTAGTGTTGGTGTCAAACGACAAATACAATGCGCTGTAATTAAAATAGACGAACAGTAATGTTGGATCGGATCTACAGATGGTCTAGAGATCGGTGCGATTCCAAGCAACGGGAAAACTGGTAGTCACGTGACTTCATCCGTCCGTCCAGGCAAAATGAGCCGGTGAGGATTTGGAGGTAGGAGAGCTGGAAAAAGATAAAACACAAAAGAGAGGGATATTAAAGGAACGAGGAGAACATTCCGGATCAGAATTATGCAATTACGTTGTCCAGTGAGGTGACTGGTGGTGTACTTGGCTGGTGGCCCGCTCTGTCAGGCTGTGCTAGCTGTCTGGTTTCCCTAGCATTGAGAGCTAACTGTTGCCTAGCAGGGCAGCCTGTGTTTTGCAGTGGCTGTTTTGGGGTTTCTGACATAAAATACAGATATTTCTACGTCTTTTTGGGTCAAGTCTTTGGAGACTTCTGCACTAACATGAATCTCTCGCCGGTCATGCAAAGTGTAGGAAAATAATTGTCCTTGTTTGTTTTAATTTGAGTCCGGTGCAGTTGCTCCTTCATGTCGTATTGGATATTCAGCAGGATAAATTATCACAGCAGCTACTGTGACATATGTGTTTTTGTGTCTGTGTATTTATGTGTTCTTGTTTTACCCCCAAAGGGACCTGGCGTGAACCCTGCTGCCCTCAGCTTGTGTGGAATGGCTGCAGTTTGGCAGCAAGTGCTAGCAGTGGACGCAAGGTGAGCCCTTACTGATTTAGTAAAGATGAAAAAGTGAAATGTGATTGACAGATTGACACATATACGCTACATGGACAAAAGTATTGGGACAGACATGTTTTCTCCATCTTAAAATCTTTGCATAGTGAAGCTTTCCATATAGATCGGGATGCTGGGGAGCAGTCGCATTTGAACATAAGGTTACCATGTCCAGTGCTAAACATAAACTAGAGAGAGATTAAGCCATCGTCAAACACTGGGGTGTGGTAATGTGTTTTTTGAAGTTATGTTGCTCCATCCAGTGCCTTTGGTATAAGTTGGACTGTAATAATCCAACTAATTATCCTAGTACAGGTACAGATCAGGTACTAATCATTCAGTACCTGACCTGTACTTGATTGCTTTTGTGGCTCAATGCAGTCAGATCCCTATAAGCAAACATTTAACATAAAACTTTCATGGCAGAATAGAGACTTTTACTTTATCTAAGGCAACCCCTCCAAAACTGGATTAAATTTTGTTCATGTAGTGTATCTGCTGACCATCACCATCTGCTTTACGTTGGAGGCATAAATAGTGCCAGCAGACAGAGACAGTATTTTCTTAATGATACAGTAGTAATCTTTGATTTGCATAGTAAGGCTGTCACTACTTGATTAAATTAAGTGAGAAACAAATCTTGATGAACACACTTTTTTGCTATAGTCTTTTTTTGGTTAAAGATTTGAGCAATAGTTTATGTTTTTAATGTATGTATTTGCTGATATTAGTTAATCAAATTAAAAGGTAAAAAACATTACTAATGTTATCATTAGCAACATCCATAATGCACAGCTTAGTGTTAGTACAGTGTGTCTCATCGCTGTCTCTCTCTCTCTCTCATTCATCTCTGTCTTTTGCTCCCTCGCTCCAGGTACAATGCATACCGCACGCCTACGTTCCCCCAGTTCCGCACGCAGTACATCCGCCGGCGCAGCCAGCTGCTCCGTGAGAACGCCAAGTGTGGCTTTGAGCCGGGGCTGCGCAGGCAGTACCTGCGTCTGCGCAGCCAGCTGCTTGCCCTGCGATATGGGCCTCTGTCAGAGCAGAGCAGCTTCAGAGCCAGCAGTGTGCGCAGCTCCCGCACCACTCTGGACCGCATGGAGGTTAGCGCCAGGTTGCAGAGAGGCAGATAGGGGGAGAAGTAGAAAACAAATTTATTTGAAAACATTGATATGACATTTGACCTAAAGAATTAGGATTGACCTGGAAGTGTAATTATATACATATTAAAGATCTGATTTTTAGATTGTCAGAGATTGAAATTCAGTTCAGTATGTGATAATCTGTTCAGATTATGTAATGTAATTAGATACTACACATATTTGGTGCAACGCAGATAAATCCACATTTCATTGCATTGTTCTGATGTGATGTAATGATCAGTGCAACTGAGCTATAAACAATACACAAACCAACTCCTATAAAAGCCCTGGTACTGTATATAAAACCCAAACCTCTTCACATAAACCAGAAACTAAATACAAACCCAAACCTCTTCACATAAAACCTAATACTACATACCGCTCCTGAAACATCTCACATAACACTTTATATTGAAAACAAATGCATGCACCACCTCATGTAAGAAAATACATACACAAAAAACAAATAAAATATGCTCAAAAGCTACTTTTGAAGCTGAAGCTTAGAATGATCTGTAACAAAAACAGATGTAACACGTACCAAATATGGCACCAAGATCCCCAAATCCACCAAATCAAATATCAACGGTCACAAAAAGCACCGTTTAAATATAGCTGTGAGCAGTGATGAGGGACCAAGCAGTATAGCTGTTGCTTTAGATTGAGTCTACCAAAGATTGAGCAAAGGTTGAGTGTAACTGAGAGATACCCTCCACCTAATAACTTTTTTGAGTCTGTGCCAAATTTGTACAACATTTTGACAAAATTCAGTTTGGCAGCTCCATGCATTAGGTTGCTATGATAAGTTGCTATGCCTTGGCCTTGGGACCTCACAAGGTATCAGCAGATATATGAACCAGTCATTTAAGGCAATCACATCAACATTTATTATCCGGAATGCATGAGCCAAAATGTATTGGGCTTCTGTAGAATGGGGTCCTGAGAGCAAGCCTGGTTTTGATGCATCAAATTGTGTGCACACGCGCTTTGCAGTTTTAGAACTTGCTGATATGATCAGGCTTTTATGTGCTAAAGTAGTCTCACATAACCAGATCAACTCTCCAAGTTCCTCTATTTCTTTTGTGCCACATCCCTTTCCATCACATGTCTCATCTTTCTTCTGTCCTTTTTTATTTCCCTCCATGCTTTCATGTCCATCTGTTTTCTATCTGTGTCTCTGTATTCTCTTTTTCTGCACTTGTCTTTTTTTGTGTTTCTTCCTCACTTCTTCCTCTCTGTCCATTCTGGCCTTCCTTCCTTCCTTTTTCTCTCTCTGTGCCAGGACTTTGAAGAGGACCCCCGTGCTCAGGGTGCCCGAGGTCATCGCCGGTCAGTGAGTCGTGGTTCTTACCAGCTGCAGGCACAAATGAACAGAGCAGTGTATGAGGAGAGGTATGCGGCTGATCACCTTTCATATTCACTTCATTAATATCTAATTTACACAATTTTCCATTTACTCCAGGTTACTCTAAGCTAAAAGATTTGGTGTCCAAATGTCCTTATTTAGTTGGGATTTACAAGTCAATTAAAAATAAACTAAACTCTATTGCCACAGGCAGCTCTCTTAGTAGGGCTGGAGGGGACTGGTTGCACTTTCAGACTATTGTAGAATGTTCCTCCTGTCATTTGCATTGTACTAAATTATTCTCAATTTTCTGGAGAGTTCCCTCCCATTTATACTTTTTAGATTGTTTTCATAAGTCCATGATATGTCCATTTGTTCTCCATACTCCATACTTGTTCACCAGTTGTTTGTTGGTAAATGTTCAGCCAGTACAGTACACTAGAATCCCCTTTAACATTCCACTCAGGTTCATAATGCAGCTAATGTGATTGTTTTCTTTTGCCAGGCCCCCGGGCAGTCTGGTTCCCACTTCTGTGGCAGAGGCGAGTCGCGCTATGGCAGGTGATACCACTCTGAGTGAGAATTACGCTTTTGCTGGCATGCATCACATCTTCGACCAACACGTCGACTCGGCTGGTAAGAGCCCTAAATCAGAGATGTCGGTCTACTGAAAGGCCCTTATATTTTCTACTCCATTATCTTGTAATAAGTGCAGTTCCAGCCAGAAGCTTGACCCTTCCTAAAACTGTGTAGGTTTCACTCTAGATATTTTGTTCTCAAGTCTTATGGAAAAAGTATTTTTTTAAAAAATATTGAAATGCATCCAAAAAGCGCAGCCAGTAAAGTCTCAGCGTAGATCTGTCTTCTGAAAGCCCATTGCAAAAGCATCTCACGTGGCATCTCATGAGGGAAGTGCCAGGAAAATGCAAAGCTGCATCAAAGCAAAGGGCATCTACCTTGAATCTAAAATAGAGGATACATTCTGAAATTCAATAGAGTTTACATTCTGAAGTTGAATTTATGTTTATAACGTCATAGGTTTATTTCATAGTTTAGATGTTTACCCTGTTATTCCAAATTGTGAAAAATACATATATAAATAACTGTTCAAAATGTCCAAATTATTCAAATTGTATGCTCTTGGCTTTACATTAGATGGTGATATTTTTGTGTACTTATCACCGTTTGCGGCTGTATTGCTTCAACAGTGCCTCGGCTGCATTTTGCCAATGATGACAAGCACCTGCTTGCTTGCTGCTCATTGGACGGCACCTTGTCGATCATGACACTGTCCCCGTCCCCGGCAACGGTTAAGGTGACACTGAAAGGACATGCAGGGCCTGTGACTGACTTTGCCTGGTCGCTTAGCAACGACATCATTGTGTCCACTTCGCTGGATGGCACGTTACGGATCTGGAACACAGAGGATGGGCGCTGCATCCGTGAAGTGGTCGACCCAGAAGCAAGTGAGCTGCTCTGTTGCACATTTCAGCCCATGAACAACAACCTCACTGTGGTGAGTGCTGGCAGATTTGTAGGCAAAATTCAATTAGTTATATTTCAAACATAAAGATAAAAAGATGATCTATTGTTTTTGTTGCATGCAAGTATCCAGTGTATTTTTAAGGAATGTTTTGGGTTGTTCTTACATATTGTAATGTTTTATTAATTGTAAATTCTGACATTGTAAGACAAGATTTTAATGTTGATATACATTATTGTATTGAAAAAATCATTTGCAATAGTTACAATTCTTGGTAATTACAGTTTACATTTAGCCTGATTTAATGGATAATTTGTTGATGAATTACCATGAATAATTGCCTATCAAAATATTTTTTGTAGCATTACAGAAAATAATACTTATATAATTCAACTGTGATAAACTGTGATCAGGATGTTGCATATAATCTGTTCCTAAAGAATTGTTGAGCAGTCCCTGCAGAGTAAATGTAAATGTACTTCTTTTCTCTGTACAGGTCGGGAACAGTAAACACTTGCTGCAGGTGGTGAACATCTCCACGGGAAAGAAAGTGAAAGGGGGTTCCAGTAAACTGACCGGTCGAGTGCTGTCCCTTTCGTTTGATGCCCCTGGGCGAATCTTGTGGGCTGGGGATGACAGAGGGAGCATCTTCTCCTTCCTTTTTGACATGGCCACAGGTAGGAATGATGCAGATCTAATAGGAATAAAGGAATGTCAGGAAATGTGCAGTACATGATAGTGTGACAGTAATGTGTGTGTGTGTGTGTGTGTGTGTGTGTGTGTGTGTGTGTGTTAAATCCACATTTTGGCATTTGGAGTTCTGCTTCTGCTTTGTCTTACTTCAAACACTTCAAGTTCAATATCTGACTTCACTTGCTGGATCCCAGCCTGTAACAGGTGCCATTGAAGTGAAATTGACCATTTGTCATACGTGAACACACCACAGCACACAGTGTGAACAGCACGAATTTCTTCCTCTGCATTCTTCCATTCACCAAGTGAATTGCCGTCAAATGAGCAGCAAGCAAGCAGGTGCTTGTCGTCATTGGCAAAATGCAGCCGAGGCATTGTTGAAGCAATACAGCCACAAACGGTCATAAGTACACAAATATATCACCATCTAATGTAAAGCTAAGAGCATACAATTTAAATAATGTGGACATTTTGAACAGTTATTTATATATGTATTTTTCACAATTTGGAATAACAGGGTAAACATCTAAACTATGAAATAAACCTATGACGTTATAAACATAAATTCAACTTCAGAATGTAAACTCCATGAATTCTTCCATTCACCAAGTGAAGCAGGGGGCAGCCAGGAACACGGCGCCCGGGGAGCAGTGTGTGGGGACGGTACCTTGCTCAGGGTACCTCAGCGGTGCCTAGCGGCCTTGGGGATTGAACCCGGACATTCTGGTCGCAGGGCGGATGCCTTAACCACTAGGCCATCCAACTGCCCATTCATTGTAATGAAAGATGAAACAAATAACATTTAATATATCAAGTTTTTTTAATATTGTGGCTGATCTCTGTGTATTTGTCTATTTGTATGTTTACAGTACTGTGTAACTATGAGCTCCTTTGATTTATGAATTTAAACTTCATTTGAAACAATGGTACTATGATGTATTTGTAATGTTACGATACTGAATTTTATCACTACCATCCAGCACTAATATAATGGTAATTAAAAAGTGGCCTTATGTACCCGACTCCATTTGACAGTCCCTGGTGTATGTACGGGGGTCAACTAATGCACATATAATAACATCTGAAATCAACATACGATCAATAGTGTACCTGTGCTGAGGTTAGTTTTGTTCCACAGGGAAGCTGACTAAAGCTAAGAGGCTGGTGGTAAGTGAGGGAAGCTCCATCTCCAGCATCTGTGCACGTTCCTGGATCAGCCGAGAGGCTCGAGACCCGTCTTTGCTTGTCAATGCCTGTGTCAACAAACTACTGCTTTACAGGTCAGAGCACATGTTTTGCAGTATCTATGAAAACTCGAGTGTTTGAGGAATTGGTGGGGAATGCTCACAGTACTAAAGCACTTGTTTGTCCGCTGTGGAAAGCTTTTATTCGATACAACACAGTTTGTCCGCTGTGGAAAGCTAGTGAAAAGCTTTTATTCTGGAATAAAAGGGTTGTTTGATTAGCACTTGACATACAGATCAGGGGTCTCATTTATAAAACTTTGCTTAGAACTCATACTAAAAGTGTACGTGCGCTCAAAAGACGTTAACGCCAATAACTATGAATTATTATTTATGTACTGATGCCACACACATTGCTGCTCACCCACTGCACCCGCGGTCGTATTTTCTCCAAACTGTTTGCAAGCATGGGTCAATGTTGGCGTACATTTGAGAACATTCTGCCGTCAAGTTAGTTTCTATAGATCGCAACGTTTGCGTAGTAAGAGGCGTACGCATCTTTAGGTTTTGTGCGTACGCAACGATTATAAATGAGTCTTGTCTTGTCTAGAACTGGTTAACCTTTGAGCTATAAGTATCCCCTTATATCAGTGAACTCATTCACAAGTAGGATGTCACACAAAAGTTGGGAATGTAACACTTAAGAAACTCTGACTTTCTGTCTGGGAAATTTGAGACAGATTTTGAGACAGTCTGCCAGATACAAAGGTGTTAAGATGTGTTTTTATGGAAAAATGGTTCATAATTATGTGTCATGCTTGATAAATGTCATTACAACTCTGCAGGGTTGTGGATAACGAAGGCACCTTGCAGCTAAAGAGGAGTTTTCCCATCCAGCATGGCTCCCAGCCTCTCCACAGCATCTTCTGTCCACTCATGTCCTTCAGGCAGGGTGCTTGTGTTGGTAAGGCTAATTCGACAAAACTTGATATTAGCATACATACCTTGATGAGGGCTGTCTTTCTTAAAGGCACTATAGAAAAAAGGGAGCAGTTTGTGGCTTATATGCATCTGCTCCCATTCTGTCATCTTTTAGATATGTTAATTTAGACATGTGTTACTGAAGTGCATCTGTCATAACATCTGTGTCAGATATTTATTACATTTTTCAACTTTTCAATATCCATGGGTTATTATCAATTAAACTGGTTATTTTTGGTGTCTTTGATATGTAAAAGACATCTACTCTGATTGGCTCTGATTATTTCTCTGATTATCTCTCAGTGACTGGCAGTGAAGACGGGTGTGTTTATTTCTTTGACGTGGAGCGCAACACTAAGGCCATCGTAAACAAGCTGCAGGGTCACAGCGGCCCTGTGCTTGACGTCAGCTTCAACTGTGACGAGAGCCTGCTGGCCTCTTCCGACGCAACAGGCATGGTCATCATCTGGAGACGTGAGCAGAAGTAACCACAGCGGCTCCAAGCTTCTCCTGCCTCAGCCACAGCAACTATAGCGCTCGTCACTTCCAGTCGTGTGCAGAGAATTTACAATCCTGCCGTTAAGAAAGCTGATAGAAGGTCCAGGCAGATCTTCTTTGTCTGGTCTTTTGATGCTGTTTTAAATGAAACTCAGCTTCTTGATTGTCTCATGTCAGAGAGTTTCACATATCCTGTCCTCCCTGTGCAATGTTGTTAGTTTGTCGGTTTAGACTGCGCCTGCTTGAGACCATTCGGAAAATTCATCAGTGCTTTACCGTCAAAATGTATAAATTAAATGAATGATCTAACAAAAGAGAGGGATATTTATTAGTGGTATGTTGTGGACAATGTGATGTATATGTGTGCATATGTATGTTTGTAAGGAAGTCTTTGCTAGAGAGAGTATCACTGAATGATTTAATACTGATCAGGTCGGCTGGCTTTCATGAAAACACTACTGTATTTATGCCTTGTTAAAAACTAATAAATTTCATCACACTGGTTAAATTGGTTTTGTATCCATTACTTATATTAGTCTTAAATGGTATACTAGAGGTAAATGTAGAAGTTGAGGTACATAAATATTGTGATGTCTGACAAACCAGGCACTGGACAATGCAGGCTCTTTATTAGCCAACAGCCACCAGGCAGCAATGCTGATACCTCAGACATAAAGTCAACTTGACCTAGCAGATTACTGTATGTGCCTCCAACCAAAATGCATTATTTGTATTTGTATGTTATTTCTTGCTCGTTTATGGAGTACTTTAGTTATTTCCTTAAATTCTTCTGCTTAAATGCCAACCCATCTGTGTCTTATCTATTTAGATGGATGCATTGTTCGTTAGCTATGTTGTATGTCCAAAATTCTGTAGGCACCTCATCTAATGAGTTTGTGCACCCCTCTGTATCTGCCTCTCCTTCTCTGGGAAGGTTTTTGAGAGGATCACACTGTATTCAGACACAATGACAAGCCAAGCCAGGTACTGGTGTTTGATGTAGTTATGGATCACAAAGGCCACTCTAGATAGATACATGGATGAATGGATAGATATTTATTTCTGTCTGTATAAATATTTACACTGATCAGCTGTGGTCTCTTGCAGCCGGATTATGCTCCTTGTCACACTGCAAAAATAGTTCCGAAATAGTCTGAGGTGTTGACTTGGCCTCAAAATTCTCCAAATTCACGGCATGACCTCATAAATACACCAGAGAAATAATGGGCTCAAAATCCCACAGATACACTCAAAAATCTTGTGGAGAGCTTTTCAAGAAGAGCGGAAGCTGTTATTGCTTCAAAGGAGGGGGCAAACCCTTCACGTATTGAACACGTCGCTGTTGGTGTAACGTTCAGGTGTTCCAATACTTTTGTCCACATTGTGACTCCTGAAGATTGCCTGTTGCTATAAGACACTGGACGTAATCTTACAATAAATATTGTAATATTAACGCAACAGAAGATACAGTACTTCAGCCATGCACGCGCACGCGCACACACACCCACACAAGGTCATTCCTGAATGTTTGACATTTTGGTCAGTATGTTTAATATTCCTAAATACTTTTGTACATATTAAATGAATCAATTAATAAATGTATAAACAAATACCCCTATTTCCCATAATATTAAAATATTAATATTTTATCGTTTTCTACCACATGCATGTATTTCTGGTTTTCTCCAATCTGTGCATACGTCATCCCCCAGAGTTCCACGGGACTAGATAAACGGAAGTACAGTTTCAGCGGGAAGAGGAGTACAGTTTGAACCGCGAACAAATACAATTTAAAATCATTTGCCTTCCCCAAGGAATAACATTCTGCGCTTTTTTAACCTTTAAACTCAGTAGACGCAGGGTGTGAAGTCTACTGAAGGAGGGTAGCTGATTTGTGTGTGTCGTGAGTAAACAGTTCAGAGTGAAGAAGACTGAGAGCAGGGAGTCGTTTTTGTGATCAACTGCATCATACAGCACACAGAACTCAAGTGGGGAGAAAATGTCGAGTTTGGTACAGGATTTGAAGAGATGGGTGACTGAAGAGCTGGAGTTTCCCTCTCGCAAACTCCCACACGACAGCTACATTAAAACGTGAGTAATGTAAGGGACATAATGATAAACTAATACGTTATATAAGTTCTATTACTTTTGCATATATATATGGAAACAAGTGGTGCATACATACGTGTGTATACACACCCACCGTTATTCATTGATATTGAGCTATAAACTGAAAATAAAGTTTTAAAAAAGCACCACTCATTTCCAATAAAGTTTCACTGATTATTCACAGATTTTGAGCTAAACTGAAAACTACGGTTCAAAAATAATTACAGCAATTTGTAGTTTTGATATTCCAAGCCACAAATGTGCTCCACTGCTGTGTAGTAAAACTCTTTATAGCCTTTGATTTTTGTGCTGTTGGTTGTTTAGATTGTGTGTTGGACCCGGAACTTCAGTTTGGAAGTATATCATACAGCATGTTTACCATGAGAGGTGAGTTCTGTTGTCACATACTTTTGCATTCTCTTCAGTATGCACCACTTTTCTATAAATAAACTGACTGGACTGACCTGAACTGAAAATCAAGGCCTTTATTTTACAGCAATGTAAACTGTAAACTGTGAGTAGTCTTACGACGTGAATATTACTACTTATGTCAGTGTTACTTATATACTCCCGATCTCTGCTATGTGCAGTATTGTTTTCCTAACTACCATCCAAGTCGTTAGAAATTCACTTAACTAGGTCCTTTATACCCAGCAATTTGATATGTAGCATAGTGTATTTCATATTGACATTACTCTATATGCTTGGTGTGTGTATATGGAAACCAAGCTACAAAAACTCCTGATATAGAATTCATACCACGAAAAGCATCATGTTAACATAATGCAGGGCTACCAATCAGAAATAATTTACATCAGCCCTGGTGGTTAGGGATCTGTCCCTGCAATCGGAAGGCTGTGGGTTTGAATCCCAGGGCTGCCAGTGACACCAAGAGCTACCCTTGAGCAAGGTACAATCCCTGCATCCTGCTTCCCTGATGCTGCGCTGCTGACTGCCTTCTGCTTTACTTGGTGAATGGCTTTAAATGCAGAACAGTTTTGAGCTGTTCACACCGTGCTGTGCTGTAGTGTGTCCATGTATGACAAATGGACACTTTACACTTAGATGTTTTTCAGTGTGCAGTCTGAAACTTGCAATAACAAAAACATGTGTAGAAGGCAGAAAAGGTAAGGTAAATGATTTTTAAAAACAATATTGTATGCCCCTTAAACCTGTCAGGCTCTTTCAATATAATATTTTTTTTCTACAGGAATGTGAGGATTATCAGAGGGAATCTTCAATGGTATCCTTTTCATTTTCTCTTTTCTATGATGATGATGGCCATGATATGGATATATCGTATGCAGTTTTGTTGAATCGGATCAGAGTTTTTCCTTTGGTCCTGAGGTGTAATGATATCTAAGCAAAGGCAGTTGTTTTTCCTGATGTTTTAATTCCCAAGGTACAAAACATTACAGAACAAAGAGGTAAGTGATAAAGCTTTGATCATTTTGAGTGGAAATTAGGGCTGCATGATTATGGCCAAAATGATAATCACAATTACTTTTTTATCAATATTGAAATCACAATTATTAATAACAATTATTCATTATTTTAGGTAAAACATTTTTATTGCACCTTCTATTTTAAGCAACCAGTAAGCTCAAATAAATATAACTAATAAATAAAAAATAAAATTTACCCAAGACAAATGGCTACCAAAAAATAAGTACGCAATTGCAGAGTGAAATCCTTAAGTGCAAATAAATGAAAAAAAAATGTAGCCTATGCAGAATAGGCACATACTACAAGGAACAGGAATGAGAACGTACTACAGAAATACCATACCATTTTCTGGCTTAAAAGATGACTGAAGGACGATCGCACACGCGCGCACACAGCCAAAATCATGATCTTGATTGAAATTTGATTGATTGTGCTGCCGTGGTTCATATTCATCACGTTTCCCAGAGTATGAACACTGATCAGATCTCATCAGTTTATCTTTTGGTTTAATCTATCTGATTTATGTTGGGGCATGTCTGTTGACCCACTCATAATCAAATGACTGGGCTTTCTGATGTTACTCATCAGTGGAGCCAAACCAAACTTTATAGTGTTTAATTAGAAAACTGTAGAATCAGGGCAGTTGAAATATCAACAGTTGTGATGGATCTTGATCCAAGAATGGAATTGTATCAAACCTGAGAACCTGTAATGTTACACCCCTGGAATAAATTGAGCTAAGATCAGCATTCTCACTCTCGGATATAATGAATATGGATTTGATTAATGTAGAAGAGTCAGAGACTTGCTGTCATACTGCCTGCCTGCTGATCTTGGGTCAAATCTTTGATCACATTAAATTCAGAGGGATTAAAACAAGGGCTGTTTTGTACAGTTGAAGCAGGTGGAGGGACAGAAAGAAGATGCTCAGCGTCTGAAGCTGCAGAGGGAGATAGAGGTACTGCAGACTGAGCTCACTCAGTTAGACCACAAGATTAGCACAGAAGAGGAACAGCTCACTAATGAAGGTAAAAAATTTACTTTTAGTTGCATTCTCTGCTCCATCTCTTGTTTTGCCTTATTCTTTAACTAAGGCTTGGAGACTCTGTTAAACAGTGTATTTGAGGTTTAAAAAAAAATAGAAATGGGTGGAAAAAAACATTATACCAAAATGTATTGCTTTCTTAATACTCTGTCACTATGCTCTTGGATTGTCATTCTATTTGTAGAGAATAACATGGATAGACATTGCAAGATGTATAAGGAGATCAGATTGAGAGAGCTGATGCTGGACTCCTTCAGGCAGCGGTGTGCAGATGAGCGAAACGCACTTGCAGAGAACACGCAGAAGATCCGCACCCAGTGGCAGGTGTTGGAACAGCTCTCCAAGTAATCCCAAAGACATTTTATAGTTTTGAGTCTGTGCAAATATGTTTAAAGCCTTACTGATGCTGGTTTATTTTCAACTGCGGTGATTCTATAAGTTAGACCTATAATTCTAATCCAGGACAAATCTGGAGTGTGTGTAATGTTTTAAAAGGGTCTAAAAGTAGTTATTGTGAATATCTTTCTGCAGTTGGCTGAACTTGGAGCTCCCTCTGTAATATCTTTCCTTTATAATCCACTTAAATGCAATGAATGGGCAAAACAGCCAAGTTGTATGTTGTGTGATTGTCATTGATTTCATCTTGTAATATAAGTCTCTAGACTATATTATACTTTTTTTGACACCTGCTCATCCAGTTTTTCTTCTGAAATCAAAGCCAGTAATAGGAAGGCTCTTTCTATTGGCAGATTAATTGTAAATAATTAGAGATGTTCCGATACCATTTTTCCCTCCCGATACTGATTCCGATACTTGGGCTCAGGGTATCGGCCGATACCGAGTACTGATCCGATACCTGGG
>JBBPDH010000017.1:15367885-15382138 GCA_037974565.1 Clupeocharax schoutedeni | reverse complement strand
GAGAGAAGTTGAGGAGAGACTCTGAGAGTGGCGAGAGAAGGTGAGGAGAGACTCTGAGAGTGTTGAGAGGAGGAAGATGATGAGGAGAGACTCTGAGTGTGTTGGGAGAAGGAGGATGCTGAGGAGAGACTCTGAGTGTGTTGGGAGGAGGAAGATGATGAGGAGAGACTCTGAGTGTGTTGGGAGAAGGATGCTGAGGATGGAGCTGCAGGGAAGAGGAAAAGAGTAAGGCCTAGTAGGAGGTTTATGGATGTGGTTAGGGAAGACATTGAGGCAGTTGGTGTGAGAGAGGAAGATACAGAGGAGAGAAGGAAATGGAGATCGTTGGCTCCTAATCGGGAGTAGCTGCAAGTAGGAGAATGAAGTCTTAGCGAGACATTAAGAAAATTGTACTAAAGATAAAAATTGGAAAATGGCAGCAAAAAAAAAAAACATTATGCCAATTGTTGGTACATGGATTAACACAGACCTTTAAACTGGGCTTCTGTTAAATAAACAAGAGAACTGTTAGGCTATGGGCCCTTTAAGAGGCCCCTCCGAATTCCACTGCACAGCCTCAGTCTAATTGAACTGCATGGACGTGAAGGCAGAATGTGGTACTACTGATGATGCGGGCTGAATTGAGAGGGCTTATGTCTGTGCTGTTACTCAGTGAAAGTGACCATTTTTAAGTGAATGTGCCCATTTGTCATACGTGAACACACCACAGCACACAGTGTGGATAGCACGAAATTCAACCTCTGCATTTAACCCATTCAGGTAAAGAACACGGCTGCTAACGTACTCAGGGAAACATGGCTCATCTACAAACACACCAAGCTTGTGAAGAAGATCGACCATGCCAAGGTCAGAAAACATCAGCGCAAGTTTCTGCAAGCCATTCACCAGTAAGTACAGCAGATGCTTCAGTTCCTTATCTCCAAGCTCAGTGCACGGAATGATAGACAGATTTTTAATCATGCAATGAGCATAAATGTTTACGTCATTATTTCAATTCTCCTATTGCTCTCCCTTACAGTAAGAAACACAACCTGATGAACTCACCCTTATTAACTAGTTTTTTTTTTTTCTAGTAAAGTATTTCATAAAATAGTTTTGTAAAAGACTAATTAGTTTCGTAGTTTGTCCGTAATAAAAACTCAGATTAGACAATTGATTATCAGTATAAATCAATCTCATTTACTAAGTTACTAGTATGATCTATAGTGACGTTCCTAGTAGATTTGGTCTGTACCTGAAGAACCTAATCATTGGCTCAGCTCAGGATATCTTAACTCATTTCACACAGGATGAGGTTTTCAAGATTTGTTCAGTGTTTCCCTGAATTAAGCAGTATTATAGAAGTTATCATGTCTTTGAAAATTCAATAATATCAGTAAAGTAGCATTAATCACGGAATAATGCTGTAATATTCCACTACACTGTCGTTATGTTTGTCTCTGTTGAACTGGAGGATAGGGGGGGTTTCAGCAATACCTCTCATGCTTTCCTTTGAGTAGAAACACAATTGCATTGATAAGTTGCAAGTACTTTAAGAGCTCTGTCTTTGGGCCAGTTTGTCACCACTTCAGAACAGACTCTTTTCATTCAGCAATGACCTACTTCCTGTCATTACTGGCCCCTTTCTTCGCTACCCAGCTCTCTCACTGTAGGGGACTGGTCCAAAACGGAGAGGGATTCCCAAATTAGGATGAGCATATTTCAGTGTCTGGGAGCAATTGGAATAACATTCGGATCCCTGGAAACCGCATCCTAACAGGAATAACATCCCTGTATGCATTAGCAAAAGTGCTAAATTGCTCATTAGCTGTACTTCCGACCATTCCAGAATCGTAAACTTTTAGTCCAGTATATTTGCAGCAATACACTTAAGCTATTTGAGATATATTTGATGACTGAAGAAAATGACGGCCATGAATTTCCCTGAATTAAGCAGTGTTGCATTAGTATTATAGAATCTGTACATACACAAACCAGCAGTCTGGGACTAAAGTCGTGACTTTTTTTTTTGTCGGGTAGAACAAAAATCCACAATTATGGGTAATCCATGTGAGATTTTTATTTATTTTTTGATAGGAAAGCAGCAAGCAAGATTATGCTGACCAAGGAACAGGGTCTCTATTTTTCAAAAAGTAATATTGGTGTCAGCAAAATATTAACGAGATCCCGTTATAATAATTACCTGAACAATAAAAGTGCTTTTTAGTGGCACTCCGTTTAGAATCAATATTTGTGTCCAGTGCGGATGCAGTGAATGGGAGTGTTATACTCATCAAAATGCGTCTTTATGAGCCATTCAACACGTGCAACTCTTTAGAGAGCACCGGGGTAAATTGATGTACCACACTATGGATGTGTGGAGGATGATATGGGAACGTTCGGTAAAAGTTTGTTTTACTCCCAAAGGGAGAGCTCTTAATGTGTATGAAAATATTTAATGGGGTACATTACAGGTTGCCACTGCTGAGAAATGTAGCAAGATTTGAAAGTGTTTCACATTATTATCACTTGAAGACGTTGTGTGAGTGCATGCGCGCGTGTGTGTGCGTGTGTGCACGTGCTGTGTGTATGTTTGTGTACACTTAAAGGTTTTTAAAACTGTATTGTGTGTTTCGTCTGTCTTGTCTTAAATCACTGCAGAGCTCAGAAGTAAGTTGCGTCTTCTATCTTTCCTTCCCATCAGCCTTTCTGTTCATTTTCTTTAGTCGTATTTACCGATATCAAACCAACATACGAATGTTTGAAGCTGGATGCTGTATTCCTACCTGTTTTTTTCACCGACAGTCTAAAATTCAATGGGTTTTTTGCACGCTTTATTAGGCTGCTGCCACTTTATGGGGAAAAAAAAGAGAAATAGCATCTTCTCAGCTTCAAATTCATCAGCCTTTTTCTGGCACCGAAAGTCCATTCATCCAATCTGCACCTGATCTCTATCTGAGTCTGCACTGAGAACTGAGATACACACTGAAAACCTCCAAAAAACCTCAGACAACCTCCTAAATGGTCTTTATCTTTGTCTGTCCCAGATATGGAGAGCATGTATTTTATATATTTGTAGCTTTAAATAATTAAAAAATACACCTTTATCTTGGATTTTAGCATCTCAGGGCTATATATTTGGATAATATTTGGGTGCCTATTCGTTTCTGATTTTGTCTGGTAGCCTGACATTTACATTACGTGGGCAAAAGTACTGGGACGTCTGACCATTACACCAACAAAGACCTTAATGACATTGCATTTCAATACATAGTATATACATAGTATAATACATATAATATGGAGTTGGTCCACATTTTACAGCTTCCACAAATTTGTGGACTTTGTGCCCATTCAACCAACCATGTCTTTATGGAGCTTGCTTTGTGCACTGAACCACAGTCATGCTGGAACAAAAAAGGTTCTTCCCCAATCTGTGTCCACAAAGTTGGAAGTATGGCGTTGTCCAAAATGTCTTGGTCTGCTTAAGCCTTAAGCTTACCCAGTGGAAGTAAATAGTCTAGCCCAAACCCTGAAAAATAGGTGTGTCCTAGTACTTTTGTCAATTTAGAGTAAGGTACAAATACTTGGCCTGTAGTGTGTGTTTTGGATTTGTGGAAAGCAAAAACTTTATTGTTGGTTGTAGCCTCAGTGAGCCCACTCTGATGTCACTGGTACATCTTAATGTAGAAAGAAAAATAGCAAACACGCTAAAGGTTTTTCTCACTTCAGCGAAGACGTTTTTCTGAGAGAACTGCTAAGCGCACCGCTTATCTATTATACATCCCCTTGCACTTTTGTAGCAAAATTCTCCTTCACCCTCTAAATTTAATGGACATAAATGTCTATAAATAACTGCAGCTCAGTAAAGCATGGTAGAGGTTGTGTTTTAGATATTGTTATGCACCTTGCAATGAAAATGGCAAATGTATCTGGATGTCCAGTGCTAGAAAACATGGAGGTGTAGGTGCAGACAGAAACAGACCAATTTTGGCCCTCCCAAAATTGAGAATTCATCTGTGAACAGAAAAACGAAATGACACACCACCACCAACACTTGAGGAGAAGGTGAAAGTGCGTGGGTTTGGTTTTTTTTTTTTTCATACAGCTTGCACTGGAACCTTTTTTTGTTTGTTTGTTTTTTTTAAATGGTTGGTTGAGTTAAGGTTGCTTGGCTGTGGATCGAAGTTGATTGTATGTAAATGGCAGAATGAAAACACCAAGTTCCAGTTGCATTCTGCATGTAGAAAATTCACACATGCACTCGTGTGCTCTCCTCACTAGCTGCTTGTGAATGGCACCACACCCCAAAACACACACATCATTTTGCTTGAAATATGTTCACAAATCTGTATGTATATATTTATATACGCAGTACCAGCCAAAACTTTGGACACGGTTATTAAAAGTAATGCTATAGGATTTCAAATTATGCATAAATATTTAGCATAGAATTAATATGATTGTTAGTGTTAATGTAGGTTTAGGCATTTTAATTTTAGAAAGAGTACAAAATATTTTTTTTTTCAATTATTGACTTATATGTTGGATTAATCTCTATTCGTATTTGCTCATTTTTAACTTTTTAGTTCAGAAGGCCTAAGATTAAAACCACATTCAGCTAAGCTAGTCCAGATGTTTGACTGGTACGGTATGTATCGAATTCAAATGGTACATATAATGATTTCAATTAAATATAAAACGTGTGAAATATGTGGGGAAAAGGGGGAGTTAATGTCATGCGTTTGGAAAATAGGCACATTTATTGTAAAACCAACCCATATCTCTGCATGAATTTTGCATATACAGGCTTTATGACAGCACATGGCCTTTATACAGGAAAGGACAAAAAATAAAATCCTCCACTATCAAGGAAAAATGTAAGACAACTCATACTCAATACTGTTAAAAAAAGGTATAATTCTGTCCTAGATGAAGTTAGTGCAATTTACACTGGTTTGGCACAGCAGTGGACAAGAACTCATATCATTGCATATCATTGCTGTCAGAACAAAATCTCATATCTACATTATTGCCATTTTGTATTTTTGTAGTGTCCATTATTTTATATTAACTTATACAGAAATGTGTTTATTTTTTATGAAAAAAGGTTTTTTTCAGGTTTTTTTCTTAATGTGATGCGATGGTAATGCGATGGTACAAGGGGGTTGTCAGCAAAATTCTGTTGAAATTAATAGTAATGTATCCATTTGTCATATGTGAACATAGCACAGCACACAGTGTGAACCCATGTAACCCATTCAGCAAATGAAACAGTGGGCAACCAGGAACACAGAGCCTGGGGAGCAGTGTGTGGGGATAGTACCTTGCTCAAGGGTACCTCAGTAGTGCCACTAGCAGTCCTGGGATTTGAACCCACAACTTACCGATTGCAGGGACAACTATTTTACCACCAGACATGCGTTTAATTTTGTGCTCTGGTGTGTTGTCATGTGTGACAAATGGACACTTCACACTTTTACTGTTTTGAATTTTGGAAGTTTTATGTCCCCGTTTTTTCGTATCACATCAGAATGACATGTGCAATAATAATATTACATTGAGCTGTGAAGAATACAAAATGCTTGGTATTTTTGGTGCATTGGTGTGCCGGACCAGTGTAAATACTGCATAAGTAAACATGCCTGGCCTTCAGATTACATACACTATATGGATAAAAGTATTGGGACCATTGCACCAACAATGACTTTAATGACATTGCATTCATAGAATGCAAAAATGGAGTTGGTCCACCTTTTGCAGCTGTAACAGCTTTTACTCATCTTGAAAGGCTTTCCACAAGAATCTGTATCCATTCATTCTGTAGAGCATTTATGAGGTCAGACATTGATGTTGGACAAGTTCATCCCAAAGTTGTTGGAAGGGGTTGATGTCAGGGCTCTGCCAGTTAAGTTCTTCCACACCAAACTCATCCAATTATGTCTTTGTGCACTGGGGCACAGTCATGGAATAGAAAAGGATCATCCCCAAACTGTGTCCACAAAATTGGAAGCATGGCGTTGCCCAACAAATCTTGGTCTGCTGAAGCAGATTGTCCTTCGCTGGAAATAAGGGGCCTAGACAAAACCCTGAATAACTGGTGTGTCCCATAACTTTTGTCTATATAGTGTTGGTGGTAGCTGTAATGGATTGCAGTAACTGTAGAAAGTTTTGGGGCATTGCAAAAGAAGCTTCAAGACTGTATACATACTTTATTCAAAGTACCGTAAAAGTGTATGAAACAAAAACACATACAGAGATTTCCGACAGGGTTCGTTTGTTGGATTGTTGTGTTTTCAATTATATATAACCAGTAACAAGTTTCCTTGATATAAGGTTTTTAGCACCAGACTGGTCTATTCTTTAAAACCTTCTACTCTGTAGAAAATTGAGTTTTCGGGGGAAAAAAACTCTTTACTTCCCTGTAGCTTTTATAACCCTTGGAAGTCTGTTGTCCGTGATCATTCTGTAATTTGATTTTATCTGTCACTCGAATCTCACCCAGTTCAGCAGAAATATTTTCATTAAATATCACGTTTGTGTTTGTAAATAGTTTTATGATTTGACAAAAGTTACTCTTGTTTGCAGCCTTGTTTTGTGGAAAGAAAAAAAGTATTGTTGCCATGTTTTTGACATTTTTTCACAAAAGTGCAAGCTTAAAACTTTTGAAAATAAATGTAATGAATTATATCTTAAAGCCAAAATAAAAACATGAAAATGTAATTTCCTCAGACTACACTTGCGAGAATGTCTCAAAAAAATGGACAGAATGCCTTTAAAGGGCAAAATATTTTTTAGCTCCTCATGAAACATGCAGCCAGTGACACTGAATAGCAAAAGCAGCACTGAGCATCTACACTATATGGACAAAAGTATTGGGACGCTTGTGCATTACACTTGCAGGGACTGTACTGACATTGCATTTAAATACATATACTTTAATAAGGAGTCGGTCCCACTCTTCCTGGAAGCCCTTCCACAAGATTTTGGAGTTTTTGTGGGAATTTGTGCACAAGGCAGGAGGCCTGGCTTGGTTGAGGCCCTGTGTGGGACAGTCAGTTCTTCCACCCTGAACTCACTGGAAGAAAAAAGGGTCTTCTCTAAACTTTGTCCACAAAGTTGGAAGTGTGGCGTTGTCCTAAAAGTCTTGGTTTACTGAAGCATTAAGATCATTAAGATTAAGTCCTTCACTGGAAGTAAGGGGCCTAACCCAAACCCTAAAACAGGTGTGTCCCAGTACTTTTATCAATATAGTGTAGCTTGCATGTCCATAACCTAGTTTGGGCTGCGTTTGGAGATGCTGGCATTGTCCAGGATAAGGAAAAGAGCAGCCTGATCTCTTTTGAAAAAAAGCTGTAGTTGCTGGGACACAGTGTCAGCATGGCAACTGCAGAAATGGCTATTAATGGTGAGTTCATGTCACCTGCGAAGGGTAGCAAAAACCAAACAGAAAGGAAATACAGTTATAACACATTTTTGCAAAAAAGGATTTGTGTAAGGTATCATCAGCTGTTCACATGCTGGAATGAATTTATTTACGCTCGAATAAGTTGCACCAAATAAATCGCGCTCAGTGTGCAAAGGCCCTCACTGTGTAATAATTGATGTCATTAAATTTTAATAGCTTTGCAAACTTGCAGCAATAACTCTGAACTCTCTGTGGGTTAAAAGTGGGTTCAGATCCTATTTTTTTCAGTATTCATGCCTATATTTCCCAGGCTTTTCATGTCTAATCTTTAAGAAGAGTTTGTGAGGCCCAGAACCCCTCCCCCCAAACACTTCTACACACAAACCACAACCTTTTCTAAACAAAACTTTCCGGGGTTTGTTCATGGCTTCCTCTGCAGGAAAGTCTATCTCTGTCTATCCGTCCCTCGTGGCTGTAGTTGACTTTTGGTCTTCAATAGGCATTGAAATTAGGTTAATTTTTCCAGCAAGCACTTCGATGGCCACACCCTGGTGTCCCGTCTGTCTGGGTCCTTTATCCTCCCATCTGTTAGCGCGATAAGAGCAGCAGAGTGGCTTTCCGTCTTAAGTAGATGTGAAGAGGGCCGTTTCTGTTCCAACACCCATTGTAAACGAACCAGTGTTGACTCAGTAAGTTTCAAAACATTACCTACTGGTGGTCATTAACCTTTTACGGTTCATTTATATCTTGTGAAAATCAACTCAGAGCATGTTTTCATGTCCGCCCTGCATTGTTCAGTTTACCTCAGGTGAAAAGGTTTAGCCAGAAATGCATGTGTGATTTACAGTTAGCATGCCAACTGCCATCTGAGGTCAATGGCAGCTGGAGCTACTTTCGCAGATCAGCTTTTAAACAGGTCCAGCACTGATGTAGTTGCATTCAGGCGTTCCATTCTGATTCCTCTTGAAGCGACAGTTTGGCCAAAATTTACACCATATTCCTTCTTGTGCCAAATGTAGTCGATCAGCCAAAACGTATTTGGTGTCTGGGGTTTTTTAGTCTTTTTTTAGATTATAATCATAGGCCTTGCCTCAAGCCACCCTAAGCAGTCTGGGGTGGAAGTAGCCTAGTTGGTAGAACCACAAAGTTGCAGGTTCAACCCTCCACTTTCTACCAGTGTGTCCTTGAGCAAGATACTTAACCCTCAGTTACTCCAGGAGGACTGTCCCTGTAACTAATGATTGTAAGTCGCTCTGGATGGGGTTTGTTTGCCAAATGTCCCTTTATGGTTACTAGTCTTGCATCTGTGGTTTATGACATAGTATGAAACACTGTAATCCATAAACGCAAATTACTTAGCAAATCATACCAGTTTGTGGCAAGAGATGCGGTTTGCACAGTGCTGACTGTTTAATGCTATTAAGAGTCCACTGCTTTTTAGGTAATTAGCCTGACAGAGCCAGTGCGAAACTGAAAACTGAAGATTCAGAACTCTGGACACCAAACATATCTTGGGTGATGAACTACATTTTGAGTACAAGGGGGTAACTGGGTAAATTTGATAGTTCCTCAGACAATCGGGGTAACTCCACTGCCCTGCCCTTCACCTTTACCCCCGCAAACCAAGCTAACTGGCTGAACTCTCAGGTGCCGCAGTGCTGAGATGTGCGAGCCAGTGGGCAAATAGGGGACGCTTTGGGACGTTTGACTGCTCCAGCATTCGTTCATCATCCTCATTTGGCCTCTTTTTTGCCTCCTGTGGCTGAATGAGTTTGCATGTCTGATTTGGCCAGTTTTTTAACCTGAGAACGTTTTGCATGTCTGCACATCATTTAGTAGAAAATGTTCCTGATGTTTCACTGTTTTTTTGTTTTCTCCCCAAACCTTTTGTCCAAATCTACCTATTACCCTTGTTCTCTCCCTCTTTCTCTCTATCTCTCTCTACATATCTCTCAACCCATCGTTCTAACTTCCATACTCTCTTTTCTTCTTCTTTCTTTCGCACTAAATCTCGCTCACTAAACTCTAACACGTGTCTCTCTGTCTGTTACCCTTTGCTCTCTTTCTATCTTTCTTTTTCTCTTTCCCTTCCTTTGTTCTAACTTCTTTATCTTTTCTATCATTTCTTCTTCCTTCTTTCAACTCTATTATTAACCTCTTACCTCTATTTCTTTCCAACCCCCTATCTATCTATCTATCTATCTATCTATATATCTATCTATCTATCTATCTATCTATCATTCTACCTGTCTGTCTGTCTGTCTATCTATCTTATCTATCTGTCTATCCATCCGTGGCTCCTGCTGCTCCTGCATTTCTTCTTTGATCAGATTGCGCAGTGTGAAGATGGAGCAGAGGAAGTTGAATGACCAGGCAAACACACTCGTCGATTTAGCCAAGGTATGTATGTGATATGGCCACCTTTCTAACATGCTGTTGATATAGTAAAGTGGCCCCTTATAGTCATGTGGGAACACACCACAGCACACGATGTGAAATTCATATTCTGTATTTAACCCATTCACCAAGTGAAGCAGGGTGCTGCCACCAATTAGGGACGCCTGGGGAGCAGTATGTGGGGATGGTACCTCGCTCAAGGGTACCTCAGTGGGGCCAATAACAGTAAAGCAATTTGACCCATTCACCAAGTAAAGCAGTGGGCTGTCACCAAAGAAGGGCGCCCAGGGAGCAGTGTGTGGGGACAATATCTTGCTCAAGGTTACCTCACTAGCAGTGCTAGTCCTCCATTTGCCACTAAACTAGCTTCAGCCCATTAAGATGTGGACCTCAAACAACACCTCTGAATGTGCTCTGAGGAATCTGCCAACCTAGACAATATGTACATCCATTGTGTCCCACAGATGCGCGAAGGTGTACTTGATCAACAACAATGTTTAGGTTTTCGAACTGACATCCACATGAATGCCCAGACCCACGGTTTTCTCAGAATAGCATTCTTCAGAGCATCACACGCCCTCTGCTGGCTTTTTCCCATAGTGCATCCTGGCGTCATTGATCGTTCACGAAATCTAAAAAATCTTTATCCCAGTCAACCGTCTTCCAGTCCAGTTTTGGTCTCTGCATATCTGTTGTAAGCAGGCACTGTCTACAGTGGACAGCTGGGATATGGTATATGACTAAGAAGCACTATACAGTGTTGTGACACATTTGTCCTTTAAGAACTTTGGTGACTTCTGTCACAGTGGCCCTTCTGTCAGTTCAGACCAGTAACTGGTGAGTCTTGGGCCGCCAACAGCCATCACGCTTTGTCCTTCCTCTGACTGCTACTGGAAGCTAGTCATCGGATGGGATGGGAAGCACCCAAGAACCCTTTCAGAGATGCTCCAACCAAGTCATCCAGCCATAATTAGCCCTCGTGAACGTCACTGAGGTCTTCACGTTTCTCCTGCATCAAACACACCACCCTAGAACATTAGGCCAGGTCTTAACGTGTCGGTTGCAGTTAGATAATTCATGGTATTTGCTTCATCTGTGAGTGGTCTAATATTTGGCTTTTTGCTATTGTCATTGTCCCTGTCTCCAAAACGTTTGATTTGTCTGTGAAAAAAGGAGGTTAAACAAGTTACCTGCCGTGTGCAAGTTAAGTGTGCGCTGACTGTAATCTCCTCCTCTTCAGACGCAGAATGTTATGTATGACCTAGTGTCGGAGCTGCAGGAGCGCAGTGAGGAGCTGGACAAGCGGATTGGTCAGCTGGAGGAGAAACTGGACTCCATTACCTCCAGCCTGCAGGCTCTGCCTGGCCTGCTGTCCCAAGCCATACTGCAGCAGCAGCACCACCTGCTGGATGGGCTGATTCAGCACGGCCTAACACTAACGCGGCCGTCCTCACAGGCCTCAGAGCGCTCCTGGAGTTCGTCCATCCGTCGACGGAGGTCACCGTCCACTGCTCCACACACATCCTCTGACAGCGGCTAGATCGCTCGCACACACACACACACACACACATATACACACACTTACATACACATGCGCTCACTCAGTACCACTCACTCTTCTGCCATCCTTGACTAACACTGCTAAAAGACTTTTAGTACTAAAAACTAAAAAATGATGACTTCAACACACTGGAAAAAAAACAAAAGTAATGAGTTAACAGTTCATGGTAGACATATGGTTTACGTTTAGCCATTGTATGGCTGTTTAAAGTTAGCTTTTTTGTAAAGCCCTTGTATAGTTACAGACTGGATCCAGGGTGCGGGGGGGAATCGGAAACCATCGCCTGAGAGAAAGTGGCATTTTCTCTCACAAAGAAGTGTGACGGGAAGAAAAGTGCGCAACAACCAGAGAAGACAGGAGAAATGATTGATTTCCCAAAAAACAAAAATAAAATAAATGGGCTAACACAGGGGCCTTTGGGAGCTCTGAACTTGAGCCAGTATACACCAAAAAAAACAAAACAACAACAACAACCCAAGAAAAAATGGAGAATTGTTAGAAACGCAGGAAATGGCGATGTAACGACGAAACATTAGACGCATTGCCAGATATCCAAAAATGATTAACTGTATTGCCTAACATCAGATAATTTTAATGGGAAAAAATGTTTATGTGCTCAATGAAGAGTTTTTTGCACGTTTGATGAGTTTTGATTTCACTTCTGAGGATGATAGAGTAATAGTTTACAAAAATGACCCCATTTACAAAGCATGTTTGGTAAGCATCAAATTTTAAATGAATCACTGGGTGTAAGTTCTGTGTACTTTTTTTTCGGTTGCTGTTATTTCATAGCTTTTATGTTGTATTTTTCTAGAAGGAGAAAGTATGTACCTCTTTTTTGTGTGTTTTTTTTTTTTGAAGTTTTTAAACACAAGTGCCCAAATTGAATTTTGCATTGCAGTGTCTAGAGGATCTCAGAAGCCAGAAGGAGTCCTGTGATGAACAAAAACACATTTCTTGGTAAACCATCCTCGCCTTTTATCAGAGCTTCCAAGGGTCCTTCACAGCTGCTTTAGTACAGGCATTCTGCAGGACAGGCTGAGGTGGATATGACCAGAGGATTTTGGACCAGATAAAGGAAAAACACCCCACCCCTTGCATGTTTCAATGCAAATGATGATGGAGCTAACCTATGGGATGGCTTTATGTTGATTTTTTCCTTTCTCTTCCTTTTTTTCATTTTTTACAAAGATTCTTTTTTATTATTTACCTAGAATTTTTATAGCTTGTAGAGGATCTACTATAATATTACTACAGAGTGGCAGCATAGTTGAATCCATGCATTCCTAGATCAAAGACCAAAAAACTAAACGAGAAGATAATTTAAAAGAAGAAGAAGAAAAGACTAATTGCTCATTTGGAAATCAGTACCATCATAGATCACATGAAAATTAATTGATTAGGTTCCCAGCTATATCTGAGACTAAACTATCAAAGATGTGGTTGTTTTTACGGGTTTCAAAGAGGAAAAAAAGAAAAAACTGCCTTTACTATGTGTCTTCGGCCTTGTTGACCAACCTGTAGCAGATGAACTTGATGCTGGGCTCCAATATAAAGAAATAAATTCACAAATCCAAGACTTCAGTCTCTTCATTGAGTCAGAGTGCCCCAAAAGAAGCAGCATTCAAAAAGAAAGGTGTATTTTTGGGATTATTAAATTAATTTAAAAGTTCATCCACTATTTGCTGTATAATTATAATTTTATATTTACGTTTGCATAACGCTCAAACATTGTTTTTTTAGGGCCAACAGTTCTCTTCTGGCTCTAATTCATTCAGCACGCTGCTTTACCATTGGCCAGCGGTGGGGATGTTAACTCGCTGTCTATTGCCTAGCCAAGTATGGGTAAGGACGGCTGAAAAAGGGTGGAGAAGGAAGTATGAATGGAACAAATAAGTCTGAACAAACAATGTCTGGTTCAGCTAAACTCAACCTAACATACAGATGAAAGATAGAGTTTCATCCTCAGTAAAGATGTGTGATCCATTTCCATCACCAGTAAAGAGTAATCTAGTTTCATCATCAGTAGAATTGAGTGATTCTCTTGCATTAATAAAAGTGTCCTTTTTCCATTATGTCATGGTGTGTTGAGAGGTGGGGAAGACTTGCAGGAGTTAATTTGAATAGTTTGAATCAAAATCGAATTGCAGGGTATGCAATCACAGCACTGACTGTAAACAACGAGGCGTGTATGTTCCTGTGGGCCGAGCAGACAATGTCCTTCAACCAGTGAGAATGACGTGACTCCCACATGTTCAGTGAGTAATATTGCTCTGCCTCACTGGTCTTCCACAAGAAGGAAACACGCCAGTCATCAACTGTGGGAGAGCACTGGACTGAAAGGAAATATAAAACAACAATCAGGGTGACGTGACGGAGAATGGTCTGTGATCTCTAAGAGCCAAGGGACTAACAAAACGGGAGTAAGGATGGGAAGACCTTAAGCTAAGTACTTCTGAGACTAGGACAACCAAGTGTGGGGTACAGCTGTCCAGACCATGATTTGTTATCATTCAATAGTTATCAAGTATAATCATTAATAAAGACTAGTGCATTTTCATCAGATAAACAGTGATCCAGTTTCAGCTGGGCATGACACTACCATCCACCATGTTATTCTGGATCATGAGCAATCATTTCTTCATGTTTCCTCTTTCCATCCTTCTGGTGAATGGGGGTTATGTTGTGTTGGTTGTGGGAAAATATTTGAAATTTCATGCATACCAGTATACAGTTTTGAAAATTCTCACATTCTCAAATTCTCTGTGGAAGAACTTAACTGACATGCCCAGAGCCCTGACCTCAACCCTAGGGCTGTAACGGTACATGTAATTCGTACCGAACCGTCACGGTACATGGGTCACGGTTCAGTACATGATGTCTTTCGGAGAATACACGGTACGACGGA
>JBBPDH010000017.1:15339450-15362255 GCA_037974565.1 Clupeocharax schoutedeni | reverse complement strand
TCTCTAAAATATCAAGCTGAAATTCATCTGATCCTGGGGGGGGGTGGGGGCTGGTGTTAACAGCGATATTTTTTTGATCGCGCGATAAGAATCTCGTGCGTTAACGCCGTTATCGGCCCAGCTCTAATATATATATATATATATATAAATATATATATGTGTATATATATATAGTAGAGAGACGGAGAGAGAGAGAGAGAGAGAGAGAGAGAGAGAGAGAGAGAGCGGCAAGTTATATCCCTAAATTTGAGGAAGACTCCTACACAAAGAGTGGTTAGGGAACAATATTGAGATTTATTGTTGTTTCACAATGGCAGACATTTGAACAAACTTTAATTCACGGCAGAGATCTAAAAGTGTTGTCTTAGACATTCTTTTGAAGGTTAGTGTGACCACAGCTTACATTAAATCAGCACAAAGCAGTACAACACAAAGCAACTCGCTGAGTGACACTAACAAGGGTTTCATGATGTTAGCAGCTGTAGGTGAAGCATAAAGCTTTTGAGAGAGAGAGAGAGAGACAGATACAGAATGAGAGAGACAGAGAGCGAGAGAGAGAGAGAGAGAGAGAGAAAGAGACACAGAGAGAGGGAGAGATAAAGAAAGAGAGAGAGAGAGAGAGAAAGAGAGAGAGAGAGAGAGAAAGAGAGAGAGACAGAGACAGAGAGAGGGAGAGATACAGAAAGAGAGAGCCAGAGAGACAGAGATACAGAATGAGAGAGAGAGAGAGATACAGAAAGAGAGAGACACAGAGAGATACAGAGAGAGAAGAAAAAGAAAAGGGGGAAAAAACCCCAGGACAGACAGGTGAAAGAAAAACAAAGAACAAAATATTAAAAAGAAACAGTGGGAGAGAGAGAGAGAGAGAGAGAGAGATTACTTTATACAATTTTTGCGGCTGGATCTTATCCTTCTCTAACTGCCTACATTGTAAGGAGGAGGCCCCCACCAACCCCACCCCTCTCTCACAACTATGAACTATTAATGAATAAAATGTGTTATATCAACACAATTCTTGCCAAAAAAAATGTAAAATGTCTTTGAACTATAAAATCCTTTTTTCAGTCAACCAAGCACTGCTAGCCCAGACACCACCCACAGTCAACATCTCTCTGCTGTATTTGCAGCTGAGCGCTGCACTTTATATACCTGTGATTTTTCATGAGTGTGATGAGTTTTTCAGTGTGATGCCGGTCAGAAAGGTATTTCTGGCGAACGTCTCATTAAGACACATTTAATGATCATCTGGCAGGCGGAGATTTAATTTAATTACTTCAACATGGAATTGTACAGTATTACTTTATTTGTTTATTGTATAAATTGTTAACTTTAAAGACTTTTTGGCGATTGTTAAAACTAGTCCTTCAGTTCTAACAGTGCCTATGGGGTGAGATGTAACATTAACACTTGTGCCACTTTTGTCTTAATCCTTCATACAGGGGGTCCTCGAGTGATGATACAGATCTGTTTCTTCGACAGTGATGTAACTCGAATTTTGCTGTAAGTCGGAACACACCCCAGCCTGAGTCTCTTGCTGACACAGTTGTAAAAGCATACAAACACAACTAAGCCACAGAAAAAAAGAGAAGGAAAAATCCCTCACTCATATGCTGCGATACTGCATATTCTTCCACCATACGCAAGCAAACTAGTTTGTCCCCGTAGTTCGCAAGTATGAGGCTAACGGTGCAAACCGAGTGGGAGTGAGCGTTGTAAACCGAAACGTTGTATGTTGAGACTGTTGTAACTTGAGGACCCCCTGTATATGGTAAAGAGTTGAGACAAAGTTTCATTTCTTCTCAATAACAACAATAGCATTATTATTATTGTTGCAGTTGTTATTATTATTGTTGTTGTTGTTATAACTGTCATTGTTATTATCTTGCTCAAACGATTGTGCCCTGCTATCATTTATTTTTTTGTTTTTTTGAATCATCTGCATTCAACATATTGTTTTTCCCAGTGTCCGAACCAAGTCAACACCCCAGGTGAATGGTAACAAGGATTTTTTTGTCCTTTCAGTGCAGCTGTGTGGCCTAGTCAGGACTGTATCTGAGAAAGAAAAGTCCTTGGGGAGTTAGAGAGCCCAGCTGGAGCCCATTACTGCAGTGTGTTTTTACAGGCTTTCCTATCACGTCCTGTAAATTGAGATATTAAATTCATAAGCACAGCAAGCGCACGAGAGAGCGAGAGGGGAAAAAAGCATAAGTGCTTTGAAACCTCTAATGTCTAAAAGTCTAAACAGAGGTAATCAAAGCAATCACAATTCAACCGTGCACCATTCCCACGGAGCAAAGCCATTAGCAAACGAATGACACGAAATGCCTTTATGTTCAGCGTTTGATTCTTTTATATTCATTCATGAATACCCAGAACAACGTTCCCTCTTGTCTGTTCTGTCTAAAGGTCCTGAAAGACCCTTATCTGTTGTGTATGTGACTGAATATTCACAATATTATGTGTTGGAATACTGTGAGAGAGTTGTACAGTTTCACAAGATGGTCAGAGATGAAACTCTGCTTTGATTTAAACTCAATCAGGAAAACAAAACCAATGCATTATTTCAGCCAAATAAGAAAATTCAAGTGAAGCACCTCTGTACCTTGATTCAGGAAGTGAAGTTACTGAATAACTCATAATAGTGAAATAAGATTAGATTTACTGAATTACTCATGACAGACACAGAAAAACTGAATCATCTATGGTAATGATCTAAAAAAACAAAAACTAATAATTACTCTTTTTCAGGACAGTTTAGCTACTTTCAGGAATACCATCCTTCAGAAATGTACATAACGTTCTCACTTGCAACTGGTAATGCACTGCAGATTCTAAGTGGGGCACAGGAGAATGGAAATGTCTTCCATGTCTCTGGCAGTAATTAAAAGGTTCCTAAAGGGAAGGTTCTCAAATCTCCTACCTCTTCACCCACAAGACCTTCAGCTTTTCACGCAAAAAACAAATATGCAGTTAATGCAGTAATTTTACATTAATTGATGACAATTATGTCCATTAGCTGTCCCCTCGGGACTCACAAAAACTGTTTTGATTAATTTCCATTTTCCATGTGTGGTAAACCAACTACGGCCATTTCCAAGGGTGTCCCAATATAATCCACGAGCACAAAAAAGCCAGAGTAGGAGGTGAACAACAAAATTGCCCCATAAATAAAAACAAATTATTTATTTTAATTTAAAATACAATTTAAAATAGCCTTTTTGTTTACCTGTATCACAAAGCATTACCAGATTTATACACTGATGCATTCCTGAATTAAACATGGCTATTGGGGCGGTCACTGATTTTATGGACACATGGCTATGGGTTTATAGCTACACTGTAATGATGCAATGCGGCATCATTACGATTGAGGTATTAGGATCTAAGTAGAGTCTGGGAGAGCATTGAGAACACCCTGCAAAGTAAAAATTAAAAAAAAAAAACATCCGCTGCAAATAGGTTCAAACTCACAGCAAGGAGCTTTTTCCGAGGATATGGAAAAAGCGTTGTTGCAAATGAGTTACTGCTGAGTCACCAGGGAAGAATACAGGAGGCGACTCGGTGAACGCCTGTAATGCACCCCAGCCTGAAAAGAGGTAGGAAGAGAAATGGCCCCCAGGCCATCCTCTACTTCCATTGTTTCATGTTATGTTCATATGCCCATTGTATGCTTTTTTGGGTCAGCATGGGCACTCTGACTAGTCTGCACCTATACAGGCCCATACTCAGTAATTAGACACCTTTCTATATTATCCAGCAATACGTTCTTAGCCATTTTTGCAATTGTATCTCTTCTGTAGGATTGGACCAGACAGGCCAACCTTTACTCCCCACACAGATCAATGATCCTTGGGTGTCCATGACCCAGTCACCAGCTCAGTCATCTAGCCATCACAGTATGGCTCTTGTCAGTGTTACCCAGACACAAATACTTGCCCATTTTTCCTGCTTCCAACACATTCACTTCAAAAAAGGGCAGTTTAGTCACCATCAATTCCCACCTAGTTAGTGGGATCGCCTTCTATCTGATGATTCTGCCAAGCTCGCATGTGCTGTATCATAACATCCTTTCAGACAGTGGAATCATCAGACAGCGCTCCATGAAGGAGAACACTTTTTGCTAATTCTGTTATGTCAGCTAACATCTGTACTGGCTAGCACGGCACCTGAGTGATGGGGAGGAGGAACGGCCCTCCAGTCCACCCTGAGAGAGTTAGGTCAAATATACTCTCGTTTTTAAAAAATATATATTTTTTATTGTTGTATTTTTGTCACTACTGTTGTTGTGTTCACACTCCTGCTAGTGCATCAATAATATTTCTTTATTTTACATTTTCCATACACTTTATTTTTCTCTCATAACTTATGATTGTGCTCTTAAGGGTTTCTGTTTTTTCTTTTGTTGAGAAAATGATATAAATAAATCATACATTCAAAAATTATACACAGTAACCCCCCGCTTATACGCAGTTCAGCAGTCTTGAACTAATAATTGTTTGCGGAAACCCCCGCACTAACACGGAAACTGCAGATATGCCCCACATTCCTTTTGCTTTTGTGATGTCCGGGTCTCGTCCGCCACGCCCCCTCATCCTCGTGCTGGTTGTTTGTTTTTGGGCACAGTGGTTAGCAAGGCAACCCTGGTGTTCCCCAAGTTTAAAATGAAATTAAAGTGTTTTGGGAGCATATTTCGGGGCATGTTTTATAGTTTACACTACAAAAAATAGGCATTTTGGGCATTTAAAAAAAAATCTCTTATTAACATACATGGACTGAAAATAATGTATTTTTTTGGTCAAACATACATTTTGTGAAGCCTAAAGTCTCTGCGTTTTAGCAATTATAGTGCTCTTTATAACAAAATAATGCCAATCACTTTAGTTCAGTACTTAGGATTTCCACTATGTAGGAAATGTTTTGAGACATTAATTCACTCCAGACTCCTAGCACAAAACCTGATTTAGAGTACAGGCAAAACGTCTTCCTCCTGCCTGGTTGTAAGGAATAAAAGAAGGGTAGTGTGGAGAGAAAAAAGAGATTTCGACTCTGTCACTGATTAATAGCTCAACTCAGCAGATATCTGTGGTACATGTGCATTGTGTAGTCTGTGTGTGTGTTTAGGAATGAGCTCATGAGGGATCCTTGCTAAGTTTCTTGACCCTTTCAACAAGTGCTATCGTACTCATTCACCTTTGCATGTAAAAAAAAAAGGTCCACAGACTCAAGCCATTTTGAATCATTAAAATGAAATAAAACTTGACTTCCTCTCCAAAGTTTAAAGTTGCGTTTTTCCAAATCTGGCTCCAGCACGCTGTTATCTGGGGTAATGGATCGTGGAATGATTAGAGTCAGGTGCGCTCAATTCTGCAGCCAAGTTTAAGTGAAAACATACCCCTAACTGCGCTCGTTCACTGCTTCAGTCTAGTTTTCTTTTGCTCGCTCCATCTAGCTCATCACTTAAAAAGTGATGCAGAGGTCGATTCTGAATGGGTCATGCCATTCTATTCATTAAAGTGAATTGAAGAACAAGGAGAACATTCAATATATATTCAAAAGTTGAGAAGGCAGTTGCTCATTCAGCGTTTTCTCTGAAATTGAGGGTAATAATTGGGAATTCATCCAGCTTTTATGCAGTAACAGTCTCTACTCCTCTGGGAAGGCTTTACACTAGATATTGGTACTTTTCAGTGTGGATTTGATTGCATTTGTGAGCACTAGTGAGGTCAGGAGTGAGCATGGGTATGAAAATGGCCTGAAAAGACTCAATCCACCCTGAGCGGTTTCTCATAGGACTTGAGTAACTGAAAATGTCCTGCTGGAATATACTGGTGTTTTACAAATCTGTGATACACTCAGAGTGTTTATTTTATAATCAGTGTATTTCTGTGGCATTACTGATCATCCCTGACAGAGAACAGCATTTACTGTCCAACCGTTAACTGATCAACTGAGAAACTTTCTACCAACTCATGACACAACAGAGAGAGAGAGAGAGAGAGAGAGAGAGAGAGAGAGAGACAGAGTGAGAGACAGAAGGAGAAAGAGGGAGACAGAGAGAGAGTGGGAGAGTTAAAGCGTGAGACAGAGAGAGAGTAAGAGCAGTAGAAAGACAGAGACAAAAAGAGAGAGAGTGGGAGAGATAAAGAGAAAAAGAAAATCACTCATGGACCCGACCCAAAACTTGTTTTTGCCTGGTTAGCCTTGGCACAGGGAGAAGACTGCTACTGAAGTCACACTTCTTCCTAATCATTCCTAAGCTAAGTTTAATAAGAAACAACCTTGTTACTACAAGTCCTAGACATGCTTGCCTAATTCCTAGTCTGTATGAATTACATAAACAATGCTAATTAGGAAAAAAATACAATTTCATGTGCTCCACAAGTGAGAAATTACAAGCACTTTTATAAAACAGTACCAAACTGCTTCAGAAACACCACTGTGAGTGTAATATGCATCACGTTGCTGCCCTATGTGTGTTTAGGCACTAGCTATTTTATGCACCATTACCTCAGTAAATAAAGCACTCGAGGAAACTGCAGGGCTTCAGACCCTCAGGGCAGCGAGGGTTAACTGAAGGTCAGGAGAATTCCAGAGGCCAAAATTAGCACAGTCACAGATATACACCTGCACACACACACACCCACACCCACAAGAAGGCAAAAAACTTTGAAAAATGACTCAAAGTATTGTAGTTACGCAAAAGTATAGCTCCCGAATGGTGAAACAGTCTAAACATCAGAAAATTGTGAATTTGAGCCCAGGCGTGTCACAACCATCTAGGGCATCATGGAGTGAAACTGTCTTCGCTCTCTGAATGGCTAGGATGGCCTCTCCTCTTCTATCACCCAGTGTGATGTGGGCCAGAGGGCAGAGAGCAGGCAGTTTTGGCACTTAGAGTTCTCCTACAAACACGTTGAGCTGTCCAATTATGTTGCATTAGTGACAATTTGAAGAGATGAGATGGAGCTGCACACATGATTCAGAGAAAGCGTGTGGTGGAACTCCCAATGTTGGGTGTATTGTGTGACTAACGTGTCCTAGGTTGGCTGCAGTGGCAACTAAAATCAGGGGAAAAAATTAAAGTTAAACAAATATAGCTGAACCCAAGTACAGGGGGTCCTCGTAAACCTTGAGGTTTTGAGTTTACAACGCTCATTCTTATAACTAGTTTAGTTGTGTGGCAGCAGATACACAGAATAGGCAATAATGCAGCATATAAGTGACGGAGTTGGCGTACCCCAGTACACTTACCTTCGCAATTTTAGACCCTTAAAAGTATGTTTTTACAAAATTTACACTACAGTGCAGTGTCTGTTTCAACAGTACAGTGTAGAGTATATTTTTACTTTTTTTCAATTTTCTGTGGCTTAGTTGTGTTTTAATGTTCTAGATTATGATTTTACAACTGTGTTAGGATCAGTAAGGCTAGGGTGTGTTTTGACTTACGTAAAATTCGTAGGAACAGATCTGTGTCGTAAATTGAGGACCCCTGTACTTCATTTCTAATAATGTGATTACATAACATCCGAACCCTGCACACACACATTTACATTTATGGCATTTATCAGACACTTTTATCCAATGCGACTTCCATTCCCTAATTACAGGGGACAGTCTCCCTGGAGCAACTTGGCCTTTAGGGCCTTGTTCAGGGACCCAGTGGTGGTGCTGAAGGTAGGATTCGAACCCATGACCTCATGGTCTGGAGGCAAGTATCACACCCACCCACCCACATATATATGCACACACACAGACAACATTAACATAATGTAAAAGAAATCAGAGAGACTCTGGTTTTCTGAGTTGTAGCATAGCTTTGTTTATTAATTTTTATACTTTTTTTGCATAGAGAAACATACTCACTTCCAGTACTGTATTCATGAGCGATTTTTGCAAACAGCGATGGCGGAATACAATGTTATAATGAAATATTGTCAAAGCTGAAAATTTTCCCCTCACACCAGTTCACAAACACATGGCAAATTTAGTTTGTTTTTGTGTGCATGAGTAATGAAGTCTTTTGCTTAGAAAATCTTCAGTTTAAAACAGCTGGAAACATAATTACCGACTTTTGCTGATACAGTTCTTCCTGCGATGTTTCAAAATGATAAGGTGAAAGAACAAACAAGAACAACCAAAAAAAATTGAGCTGTCAAAAAAAATGTGTGTGTTATTATTATATCATGCCGGTTTTTATATTGTACTGTCGTTGCTGTGAACTAAATATCCACATGCTCTTCCCTGGTGTGAAGTGTGTGTCTGTGCAGCAAGCAAGCGGTTAATGCATAACTACTATGGTAATAATTGCAAAAAAAAAAATTATGAGAGGAAAAACAAAAACAAAACAAAAAAAAAAACCTTGAAATTTAACACTGCATTAGAATGTTCTCTGAGAAACATTTCAAACATCTTCCTTTTGCCATCAAGTCAACCTCCTAACAGAGAGGAAACAGCATGCTTTAAAAACAAGAAATTACACAGAGAAATGTAACATAATTACAAACAAAAGAGAGTGAAACAAAAATGAATTATTCTGAATGGGAACGGGCACGACAGGCCCATGTAGATGTGGCCCTATAATGTGTTGGAGTTCAGCGTCTCTGAATGACACCCCTGTTAGCAAAAACAGGCAAGTGTTTCAGAGAGTTTTGGCATTTCATAGTTGATAGTATTATCAAAAGATTGCATAACTGCAAAGCATTTACATGGCTTTTCACCCCTTTGAACAGAAATGATGACTAGCAGGCACCCAAGATCCACTCTGAGCAGCCTTGCTAACATGCCTCAGGCCAGAATTATGAAAGCCTCCAGCCTTAAAAAAAACAAAAAAACAAAAAAAAAAACATTCTGAAAGACTGGTCGAGATGTGTGTATTGCACCAGTCACACTGTGGAATTGAGAGGCTTTAGTAAATCTGGCCCTCTGGAAGGTGAGAAAGAACCAAAGCATGTGGAATAGAAGCATTCAGAAAAGGTCAACTAACAAAGAACCTTGCAAATGAAAAATTCAGGAGAAACCTCAAAAGTCTTCCATGTTGGAAGGGAAAATGAGAATAAATGGTAAAACGATCAGGCACTGCTTGTTGAAGGTGTTTCTGTTATTTTATTTTAGGGATTTTTTGGTATCTACTGCTTTTCAGAAGAACTTCTGCTTTCACCTGCTGGTTTCTTGAGGAAATCAAAGAAAAATGTTCTACACCAAAGAAATCATTGTCATGACACCAACTGTTACCATCAAGTTAGATCAGTCTGTAAAGAAAAATGCCAAGCCAGGCGCCTGGAAAGATGAACGATCTGAAAGATACTGAAGGCTACTGAAGGCAGGTAAAGCCAGAACGACCTCACCTCAATGCAAAGATTCAGGCAAGACTTGCTGCCTTTTAAGAAAGCACACAGTCCGAGCTTAAACACACCTGGCATAAGTCTAGCTCAAGGGCTCTGCTCACAGACCAGCATGAGAAGACATGCTGGTTAGCGCTATTAGTCAAGCTTTCAGAAAACAAGGTAAATCATGGCTAATGCTGCAGCTTGCTTGCTATGTTGGCTAAATTTGAAGTCTTGTTTGATTTAAGGCCCCAGTCAGAAATCTAACAATGAAAAAAAATCAATTTAAAAAATAAAAACGGATTAATGCGATCGGAGACCGACAGACTAGCTGTGAACAGACCTTCAGTTGGTAAAAAGCATTTTTATACCACCAAATGACTGTTCGAACATTTTAGTTTCATAAAAACCATCGAACTTGACTATGAGTATGCTAGTTCAGTTTTAAACCTTTAATTTTGACAGTAACTTTGTATAATACTTTGTATAAATCCATTTCAAAAGTAGCTTGCGCTGTTGTCATTTACATGATTACACAGTCAAATACCAAAATAACTTTTATCCTAGCAGTCCTTTGGAACTTTTTCATGTTTGAGGAGTGACAGAAGCCCAAAACCTGTGTAGACGGAAAATCCATTTTGGGCCGTGCAGTTCAGTGGGTTGATGTTCAAATTTAAACGGGCTGTTCAAAAGAGGCTAAGCTTACTTTCTTTAATCTAAGTGATTGAGGATTGAACTGATTTCCTCTAAAAAGCTCTTCTTGAGTGGAGATTATCCCAGGTATTCTGTCAGTGCATGCTGACTTTTCCATGCACCCAAATCCCAAGCTTCCAACAGATAATTCCAGTATTAGTCACGCTCTGTATTAAACAAGCTGAGGTGAAGGGTTTTGAACCACTGAGAAGAAACAGTTGGTATAAAAAAGGAAAAGAATGTAAAAAGGTAAAAAAATTCCAGAGACTCTGCCCTGAATAAAATTGTCCAGCCCTTACATACGAGGAAAGGAAACATAGCACAAAGAGAAACAGAGGTTTGCTGTTTCACTTATGTCTCAGTACCATCATGTTAACCAATTCAGACCATGGAAAGGTAGAAATACACTCAAATAAGAGACTCGCTAGTCCAGAGTCCTGTAGCCTTACTGTATTATCTCTAGCCAGCGGCTGAAACGCAGGCCAAGAAAACAACAATGGAGGAAATACTTTTGTAATGGATCAAAAAAAATGTGGAATACATGCGGCATTTAATGCCTTTAACCCTCAGTTTAGCTACACATTAATAACTTTAAAAGTGCCAATACTTGCGATATGTCTCGTCCCCAACTCGCTGCAATGCTATAGTGCATCATTATGCATACCATATTAATATAATACAGTACTAACTGGATTCTTCAAACACTGAGACGCTAACCACTGGGGGAACACAGCATATCGAATCACACAAGGTGAAACAATCTGCCATTGCACATCCAAACCACCAGAGCAGTGCATTCTAGAGCTGAACTCCACTGACATTCAGTACTGGGCTAAGACTGGAAAAGGCACTCTGATCAGAGTGGGGCCTGAATTCCTGCTAATCACACGCGCAACACATTCCACTGACTACAAAGAGGCTTCGCACTGTCCGCCACGTCCACCAATCAATGAGAAGTCTCCAATACGGGTGGCTTAACGATTGCCATTCAACGTGGATGGACAGTATTAAAAAGCAGCTATTTTATCTCTTGTCTTATGTCTTGCATCACTTTCCATCACAACACATCATTAAGGTTGACCAACAGAAACATTTCTAGAGTAACACATCTTAAAAAAGGTTCATAGACAAAAAAATATCAATACCAGGTTATCTAGTGCAATCTTTTGAATAGAAGGAAAAGAAACAAAAGTGTTTTAAGATGTCAAAGTTTGCGTGACAATAGTGAATCATAAAATAAGTGCAGGTACATGAATCTTAGAGAGAGAAAAAAAGGGGGGGGGTGCGCAAAAAAAAGTTAGAATAGAATTTGCATATCCCCCTTGAAGCTAACTGAGGCTTAGTTTAAAATGACAACAAGTGAGGCTGAAATTACAGGAGTCCACGCGCGTAGGCCAACGACCTGAAGCCAGGTACCCTCTCAGGAAAGGCTAAAGATTGCGGTGCCAGGCTTACATCAACAACAGCAGATCCTTTAGAAGGAACAAAAGATTTTTATGTGGCTTTGCCACAAGCTTATGACAACTAAACCCAAACACACAAACATAAACATATTTTCTTATACAAAAAGACATTTTATGTACATTTTGCCTTTTTTTCCTCATTCTACTAGATATATGGTAAGCATTTATACACAGGATAATGTGTTCAAAATGTAACATTTCAACAATATGCATAACAATTGTAATTATTGTTCTATAAAAATATTAGTCAAGGGTTTTGAAATATATATATTTTTTTTACTTTTTATAATTTTAAACATGCACCAGCTTAAATGCATAATCAAAAATGTTCAAAATGTTCAAAATGTTATAGTAAGTTCAACCATCACCTGTGGCCACTTTAAAAACTACATACTGGGGTGACAACGAATATGGTCTAACGAAGCGTCCCTATCTGAGACGAAAATCAAATAATAATGACGATGAAGAAGCAGAAAGCGAGCTCGCAGACCTTTTGACTGGTTGGGCTACTGACCCCACCAGTGGCCGGCCGCGCCCTGGCCGGAGGGCTAACAGCTTCAGATAGGTGGGTGTGGAGCAGTGCAAATCTTCACAGGACAGGTGGTGGGCTGGACACATCTGACTGGGACAGCATCCAAAGACTGGATTCTATATGGTCTTAATAATAGTGTGGTTGAGTGTGGCTTTAGCAACATGTGGTAACTATCTGGCCTTGTGTTTTGCAAATTTAACACTAGACACGCTCAATTGCATTACAGTTTAGACTCATTTCCAAATGCTGGCATTGTACTGTAGATCTCGGCAGAGTAAGAAGGTAACAGATGGAATTACAGTATGACTACATCAAAGTATTGCACAACAATGTCATTCAGTCCTGTCTCATAGTGACTAACCAATCCTACAGCCAGTTTGACTACTGGACCACACTTCCTCGTTCCTCAGGATCAGACCATTGTCCCATCACCTGTTCTGTTAAATAAAATGAAAATTGCTTGCTGAATGACAGCACTTTTGTTTGAGGTGTGAATTACATGGGTTTGAAGGAATGCCTTTAGTCACAGCACTCCACTCCTGCCAGACCGAGGGCCGGGGTCCGGTGGCCGGGGGCTCGTAAAACCATCAACACCAGGATCTTAACAACGGCATCATGTAAACAAAACCTCTGGTTCTGCCGATTCCACTTGTTTTTTTCTTTTTTGAACTAGCTACCAGCAAAATCTTCATAGCTACCAGCGTTGCAATACGCATTGCAGGAACAGTACTATACACTGCATCACAAACTAGAACATGGTCTTTACTGACCCTGTTGAAAAAAAAAACCCAACTACAATCTCTTCTCGTTTTCAACACACTCCTCTTACCCTATGCAGTAAGAAATTATAAATTACCTTTCCTATGCTCTAATCACAAAAAGAAGACAGAAAGAAAGAAAGAAAGAAAGTCTTCTAAAGCATCCTGGACTATTTAAATGAAACAATTTCTAAAAATGTCAAGTCAGTGGTAACTGGGGCATGGGGAGGGTTTCACCTAAACACCAGTTTGGACAGCTCAGGGCATTTATTTTGACTACTTTCAGACATAAAACCTTTCCGAAATGGCAAATTTTCAAAAGATAATTAAAGGAAGACTAGCCAAAACTACCTAAACACTAATCAAAAAAGACGCATCATACAAGCCACATCATCATTAAACGTTCCACTGCAGCCAGGTCATAGCTTCAGTTTTCGGCACCAAACAAGGGAACCAAGACTATTCAAAACTAATCTGAGAATCAAACATAAAATTTTGTAGGAAGGGGAATGAAAATGGGAATTATTACTCACTAGATGCTGAGAGACAATCCTATTACATAACCCAATTTCAGAACAGCAAGCCCTTTTTTTAAAAAAAAATATATAAAATGTGCACGGGAATATATGTTCATAAAATGGGTCTATTATGCTGAAAGCAGTGTGAATGATTGAATTAGTTCTAATCATACATCTAAATCAGTGGATCCTATACTGGTACATGGGACTGCCAGCCAATCCATAGTTTTGCTCTATTTTTGCTTCCTAAGTGTCAAGAAATAAACTGGGGACTCTGAGGACTGATTTAAGAACCACTGATCTAGTTTATGCTTAAGGTTATCCAAATAAAGCTGCGGTCACACTGGCCTGACTAATCACTTCAGTCTTTTTGGGGGTTGGAGGAAAAGTAAGATATGTATGGGACGTCCTGATGCACTGTGGTACTGGACTAAATGTATCGGCGAATGGCTAACACTAGTTAGACAACTTGATTCCACAGGTTTAAAATAATCAGAGATAAGTTTATGTGGGTTTTGTAGTGTTTTAGGTTTTCACGTACTGTTTTTGTGATGAGCTAGTTAAAAATTGCATGATAGTTGGAATAATTAGCATATAATATAATATAATTCAAAAAGTTGATGTGAATGAAAAAAAGCTGAAAGCAGATCTGAAATCAGCATGAAAAACTAGTTTAGAAAAGTGTGCTGACCTGTGTTATTTATCTGTACATTTGAGTGACAGGCATTTAGGTCCTTTGTTTTGAATGAAGAGACCATAATTTGGGATCTTGCTCACTACTGAAATTTGCAAATTCACTGGGCTACTGTTCACCAACATGAACTCTGCTCAATGCAAGTGATCTGAAAATGATTTCTTTTTGTTGTATCCACATCCTTTAACCCCTGAAGTGAACAGGCTATTTGGCTACATTTTACTTGCTTTAGGTGTAACCGCAGCTCACACCCTGAATATCCGGATTTAGAACACTGGCAGTTCATAACAGAACATGCTAACTTTTATTCAGTGCTTTTTTAAATAGCATTTTTACTTATTTTCTCATTACTTTTTCGAATAAAAATATGGCCTTTCCTCCATCCTCTATCTAGTATTTCAGATTCAGAGAGTGTTTATGATGCTGAGTCCCCAAATCATGAAACCAGTCTACCAGTGAGAACACTGTTTTGGAAAAGAGCCCAAAGTAATAGCTGTCTTGCTATCTTCTTTTATTTCTCCTTATGCCGAAGACTGCACTGATGTATGCACTGAAATATACAGTACTTTAAATTTACATTAGTCGAAGTGTCAAAAAACAAATCAACTGCTGTCTTTCAATTTACTGCTTTTTATGCTATTGACACATGCAATGTTTCACTTACGTTTCATTCACCAACATTTGTACTAGCATTTTGGGGTGAACAGCCATGAAAGTTAAAAGCTGGTCTGTCCTCATACTGTGGGGACTCCATTTTTTTGTGTGTGCAAACATTTGGCTTGCTTGAATCATGTAAAAACACGGTGGGGTGTAAATGTGGAAAGGGTTGAACGCCCTAAAGTTAAGACTCAAAGCTGCGTCAGCACATTCTACCCTTCCCACCCCTACATCTGGCCAGAGATGCAAAAAGTCTGGCGCTTTGCTCTGCCTAGAGAGCAGGTCCCGACAGCGTCAACAGTAATCTTCCCAATTCCTCCTGCTTACAGGCCGTGATCTCCACTGCCAAGCCGAGGCTAAACTCGAGCATGAAATGAAAGGGTGCTATTCATTCAGATTTTACTTCACTTTTCTTCTGGCCATTCCTTCTCACATCTATCATGAGACCATACTGCGTCGACACACTTCACTCTAAGCTACATTCAGTCTAAACAATGAAAAGGTAACCAATGTAGGTGAGAAGAACCGAACATCTGAAACAGAGACGGCAGGTATCGTTAGCGTATCCATAATCTACAGGAGCGAAAGGGCCGACACTGAGAGAAACAATATAAAAGTGAAATGAATACAAAAACACAAAAAGGATTTCATGCAATGAAATGACGAATGTCATACTTATCAAAGGGGGAAAAAGAAGCCAGTCTCACCTGTCTCAGGCTACTGTTACCTATTCGTCCTAATCAGAGAATGACAAGCAATCAAACATGCAGCATTTTTTACATTGTTTTTTTCAGCAACACTTGGTTACATAAAAAAGAAATTAATTTACAATTTTCATGTATTATTGTTCTTAACTAAAGGCAAGGCACATAATGTGTTATATAAAATGTCGTGCAAAGTTGAAGGGGGGTGGGACAAGGGGTAAAATTCGAAACCAATGACATACAAAGGTAAAAACCCATCTGTGTCCTACGCTCTCTGTCCTGCTTAGGGGTGGGGAGTGGGGGAGAGAGTTTAGCTTCAGAGCTTGTACTAAGATTATCTGCCATGCGCCCATGTCAGCGTAATGGTGGTCATTTGAGCTTAATTCTTGTTTTTTTTTTCCTTTAAAAAGCACCATGCAGTTATATAATATAATCCATATATATAGATTTCAATAGAATTTTCATATCAGCACCTTGAACACAAGTTATATTGTATGTTGTGTGTATTCCGGGTCACAGACTGAACAGAACTGCTATGCAAAGTTTTAAAGGCTAGCGGAGTAAAGAGGAAAAGGTGGGCCGTACTCATATCCTCACAGGCCTGTTGCTGTAGACCTTTGATATGTGTTGGCTTAGTCATGTTGCAGCTGATGCCAGAGGCGATGCCTTCTGGGGCACATAGGTGCAGCTGCTCTGGGCTTTGCTGAACCACTCCGTTCACAACGGCCAACCCTAGTGCTACCTATCCAACTCCACAACATCCCACTATGTGGGTCCAGTTCAAAACAGGATCAAATAATAACAACAATAAGAATAATAATAAAAAAGGCTAAAAAACCCTAACCCAAAATCAAAATGAACCTCTTGCGATGTCTTAGGCACTTTTCATGGCTTTTGTGGTTATTATGGGTTTGGTAGTGGAGTCTTAAGCCCTGATGTTTCTATTAACAGAAGTCAACACATCTCAGAGTGCAGCAAACAAGCCTGTTTCTTTAAAAAAAAAAAGTTGTCAACCAGTAATATAGGAGTGGGAGCCATACACACTGGTGTTAGCCACACACACACACACACGCACACATTCATATGGTGCTGGTCATGGGCATCCTACAGGCAAAAAATTCTGGGAACCAGGGAATAATAGAGAGGTACTCAGCTAACACCCCAACCATTCACATTCTCCTCAGTCTTCATCAAAGTCTATGATTCAGCCTAAAAAACAATCAAAATGTACAGCTAGAAATCCTTTACCTCTTTTCATCGGGTGGCGTTTTGTGTATTTAATTATAATTTTTTCAGTAATGCAGTCTGTAGAGAGCCTGATGGAACGCTAGAAACAAATTCCTATAAGAAATGAAAACCAGGAATTCTTTACATCTGGATACATACCTCAAGCATGAACAGGCTTGTGAACTTCTTCAAATCCAACACTCACATACCCTGCTACCAGAATTCAAAAATGCTAAAAATGCTGACAAAACAAAACTCTGGCTTACAGCATTTTATATGATTAGCCCAAAGATGCAAAAAGGAAAAAAATATAGTAGTGCAATGCCTATAATTTCCAATGCAGTTTAAACAAACGACACAAAAAAGGAAAAAGAAAAGCCTATTCTCTACACCCAATACTGCCTTAGTAGTGACAGAACTATAATCCTACTCCCTTTGTCACTATGTAGGATCCTCTTATCTACATGAATCGAAAACATTCTAGAGTAAGTACGTTCACTGGGATTGAAAGGGGGCTTTAAAATGCACAAGGATTTCACACACACACACACACACACACACACACACACACACACACACACACACACACACACTCGCTTACACAGGCACAGAAGACTCTAGCAGACAAGGGGGTTTCAGTGTCACAGAGAAAAGACAGAAGGTGCTATTTGACCCCCGCTGCTCCTCAGGCAGTTCTCATCATCTGACAAACACTTAGTGTATCCATGAATCGGTTAACATCACATGCCACTGCTGAAAAGCCTGGATTTGTCACTGCTTGTGTGGGCATGTACATGTATGTATGTGTGCGAGTGTGCATATGTGAGAGAATGTGTACACACATGCACGCTGACTGCGACCTATAATGCCACAGACGTACCACATATTTTTTAGCAAGGTTAGAAACAAAAAAACCCCAAACAAACAAAAAAACCAATAAGGCTTCCACCAAAAAGTGGACTCCGAACATGAATACGAATCCAAAAAGTCAGGAACATGATTGTCGATAAAATCGAAATGAAAAGTAGCCTTTTCTTTTGTGGAAATGGTGGATGAAGGGAATCTAAGGGAAGTCGTTGACCCTTCATATTGCCCCAATACCTCTGCCCACATTCAAAAAAACCAAAAAAAAAAACAGAACAGGGACACAATCACCTCTGGCTTCCACCGGCGGGAAAGTTCAAGCGCTTCTCTTCCCTGTTAGTTAAGAAAATAAAGGATACTTATTTTGCATATATGAGGAAGCAGCACCTGTAGCACAGGGAAGGGGGGGAGGAGGGGCGTTCCAGGAGGGAAGCAAAGGTGGGCGTTTTTTCCTTTTTCATTGTTTTTAATCCATTCTCTGCCCCATAGTTCAGCGTGGCTGCCCTCAAACAACGTCCTCTTCTCTCCTCTCCTCTCTTCTTATGCATCCATAGTCTTTCAAGCTATTTCTCTCTCTCTGGACATTCCTTCTCCGATGTCTCTCTCCGAAAAGTGTACTGAAGCTATTTATATATCTTTATGCATATATAAATATATGTGTGCACATATGTCTACACACACAAGCATATACACACACATATACTATATATATATATATATATATATATATATATATACACACACTGCATATATATCTATTTTTCCCTCTTGCATCTTGTTCACAATCTTTCATTTCCGTATTTCCACAGACACATTTTTGAACCTCAGATCCATGTCCACGCCCCCTCAGGTGTATTCGCTGCATCTAGATCAGTTCCCCAGATACCAGGACTGCAGAGAGACAGAGAAAGAGAGAGAGAATTAGAGCAAATGAGTTCTTCACCACTGTTATAACTTTAACTCTCAGACTGGATTTGTTCTGTGAAACTGTCAGCTTTAGTTGATTCAGATTTCTGGAATTGCATAGTGGAACGTCTCTCAGCTCACTTGACTGCACAAACGTAGTCAACAGCATTTTACAGTTATTTATATAAAGTTATATAGTTACACAATTATTTGCAGGGGATAACTCTAACGCTGATTTTTTCTGAGATCCGAACTGTATATACAGTCAACCGCCAGAAAAAGAAGAAGATGCTACATGCTGCGGCATATAGCATGACTGTTCTGCATTTTGTCCTCGTATTTTAGTGTTTTAAATCCACCACCCAAATTTCCAACAGTTATCTCTGTTTATATAGTATTAGTAAGCTTTGCAATGTCTAACCATGTGTGTAGAGAGAGTTATTACAAAGTTTCTTTTGTGTACAAGTCTTTGTTTTGGCTCTTATTCTGATTATTTATTTGCCTTTACATTTTCTTTAGTTTAAAGTTTAAAATAAATTTTAAAATGTAATTAAAGTGTTTTGGGAGCATATTTGGGGGCATATTTAGGGTTTACACTATAAAAATAGGCATTCTTTTTCTTTTAACCAAAACACAACAAAGTGGCTTTCACTATATGTGGGTGCTCTTGGAACGTAACCATCGCAAAAAGAGGGGGATTACTGTATTTACATTCCAGCACTGCAGGAGTTCACTATAAACTGTACAGTATGGATATGGGTTTATCTTTTCGTTTTCATTAAAGGTTATGTATTTAACTGAGTTCAAAATTAAATTAAAGTGTTTGGGGACATATTTAGGGTTTACACTATAAAAATAGGCTTTTTAGGCATTTTTTAAACCAAAACACAACAATGCAGTTTTGCACTATACGCAGGTGCTCTTGGAACATAACCCCGGGAAAAAAGCAGGGGACTACTGTATATGTATGACTTTTGCAAGGGATAACTTTGCAGTATATAACTCAAAAGCAAAATGGTATTGAAAAAATAATTGTGACTGCAAGTACTTATCAAACTACCTCCCTCAACAAACACAGACCCTTTTGAGTCCTGTTGAATGCACATTAGCAAAAATATTCTAATCTAAAAGCCATTATTATCTAAATAAACTAAATCCTTTAATAATTTTCATATGCTTGTAATAAATCTAAAAAAGGAAAAACATAAAATGACACCTCTGGGTTCTGCTCCGGTATCTATGATTCCACTCAGCACGTTCTGTTCCTTTCATTTACACCTTTTTACAGTTCTTCCTCTGAGCGCTGAAACTTAAGCTCCTTAATGGTCCTTGGCTTGGACATACAGTCGTAAAAAACCTTCAACTGGTACAGAATCTTTACATTAAAATGCAATTGTAACTCAAACTTTAAAAAAGTTCTTCACATTCACACGTTTGAATTACCGAAGTAAAAGTTCTTTATGGAAGCAAAAGAACCTAAGCAAAAGTTCAGCTGCTGACTGTGAGTTCTGATGGTGGATGTGTGTGGAGAGTTCATCAGATATATCAGTTGATTGATGAGCCACCAGCATTCAAACTTGCCAGCCTCTAATTACACAAAACAACATGAGTTACAGTTAAAATATTTTACAAAGTTGAGTAACATGCAAACTTGTGAAAGAACTAATCTGAACATGTCCTTTCCCCATATGAAATGTACAATAATTTAACAAAATCAATGATTCAGATTTGTAACATGTTCAACACAATGTCTGTTCTCAAGCCCAGAGAAACCGGAGACCCTGGAGCAAACACATGCCACCACGAGGAGAACATGCAAACTCCAGGGCTTCAATCCCCAACCCTGGAGGAGTGAGGTTCAACCCGCTGCACCATGGTTGGGCCCCACACCCCACACCTAACATCTTTAATCCCTAATATTTAACCAAAATTGGCACCCATTACTGTAGTAGTTCAAATTAACCAAAGTGATGTTATTGTAAGTACTATCAGTAATGTTAACAAATGAGAGAGACCTGTAGATGATTCAACAAACTAACAACAGCAATGGGTAAGTGGAAAGCTCCAGGTCTTCTTGAAACAAGATGAAACAGGTAAGTGTAAAAGCAAGGGGGCTACCTTTACCGAGGAATGGGGCACGCATTCACTGTTGCTCTTTGTAGACAGCATTTTCATTTTATATTACTGAAAGCAAAAACATTCTAATGAAGCTTATTTTGTTCACTCCATACACTGCTTTGTAAACGGAAAAAAATGTTTCCTTGGGGTACATATTTAAATAATTTCAGTTAATCACATTAACTACACAAATTCAAACATCAGCCATTTAAATCAATTAGCCACATTTTTATTCATGTCAGCTGGGCTCTAGCAAAGAAGGAGGATGGAGGGTGTGTACGTGCTCTGTGATGTGTGTAATGGCTCTTAATAATGCAAAAAGGCAGCCATCCTGCAGCCAAATCTGAGTGTAATGGCTTGAGCTTTCCAAACATGCAGCAATCACACTGTCTTCTGCCCCAGTGGGCTCCAAACACTGCAAATATCAATCAGGCTTTGGAAAGGAACGGAGCTATTAAACAAAATATGGGCTAAGGAGTGGAGAAAGCCAGTGTGAGGGAGCCCAGTGGGCCCCAAACCAAACCTTTTAAAAAGCATAATAGGATTTTGGCTTTTACTCACACACCACTGAAGTCTTTTTAAATTTTGACAAGCTTTAAAAAAAAAAAAAAAGCAGCATAGCAGGAGCAGTTCACAGCCTAAGTCCCCAGTTCAACATTTTCCACTGAGGTCTAAGTAATTTAACAGAGCTCCGACAGACGTCTTTAACTACACCCGATTGCATTGATTTAATAAAGCTAAAAAAGGGGGGAAAATCGCTTGAGAGCTCTTGGGCGCCTCCGAGGTTACAAACATCTGGCTGAACACTCCAGAACGGTTCACTCACACAGGACAGGCCTAAGCAGAGCGTGAGGTTCGAAATACAGCAGATACACACAAAAAAAATTAGGAAATATTGAGAACCAGCCAGTCAGTATGAGTGGAGAGAGAGAGAGAGAGAGAGAGAGAGAGAGAGAGAGAAAACAGTTTTGGCACATCACAGGCAGCCTCAGTGAACACTGCCAGACCACAAGGACTGGAGAGAGTTCCTTACAAAATTTTTTTTAGAAAGTATATTAAATGACGTCCATTAATATTTTCAAGTAAATTTATAACATGAAAATATATATAATTTTCATGGTGGGTGAATGTTTACTGGCCAACTGAGAGTAGGGAGTAGGGGTAGGGGTTTTAATGTGTTCGGTGAAGAATTTAGCAGCAAAATATCAATAATATACTGTTAACATACACATATGCGTAGTTTCATATGTAACAAATAATTGCTATTGTTGTTGTTTTTAATTTCAGTTACAAAATCTCAAATCTGCTAAATTTCCATAGGCTCCCAGTGTTGCTCTTTCACAGGAAGATAACAGGTTTCAAATGAAATCACAGCACAATTACAAACTCAATTACAAACTCAAAGAGGAAGAAGGTACACAAAACTATATTTAAAAACACCTGTTCATCTTGTTTTGCTCCTATTTTGTGGCTCAGTGTTCCAGAATAGCTGCATAAGATAAACTGAGCCGTATTTATTTATACTCCTTTTCTCTTGTTACTGTACTGCCAGATTTCTAGTACTTGCCTCTGCAAACTGTGGTGAGCACCACTTCAGTGTGTGGCCAGCAGAGAGAGCTGCAACTCTGCTCCATTCAGTCAAACCAAAGTGCTGCCACTGTAATCAATAACATTTCAACACCAGCCACGAGCATTTTGGATGCCTTGTTGCATCATTTTAATGTTACCCCTCAACAAAAATAGGCCACTGCCGTTAAGCCAGACGGCCCGAGTCAAAACGTGGTTAAACTGGCCAAATGGATCAGGGGAAACTAAGCCATGAGATGTGGAAAGAACAGCTGTTATAATTTAATTTACTAAATTACAAGTTTTGGGTAGTAATACAAACAAACATCTTCTGGGTCGTAATCTGCTGAAAACCATTGAATCTAAATGTTAGAACATTATTTTAATTTAAGACACAATTTGTAAAACATCAGATAAATGGCTGTGGTTTGTTCCTAATGTGGAAACTAGATCTTTCCATTCCAGCCACTGTCAAACATGTGCTTACTGTTTAAGACAAGGTGTAAGGAAGGCTAGACAATGGTCACATAAAAACTGAGTGGCAGTTTTCATTTTAATATTTTAACAAACATCTTGATTGAATGAATATATATATATATATATATATATGTATATAATATGTATATGTATATAAGAGGTGGGCATAGATTAATCTAGATTAAAATGGCTTGTGAATTCTGCCGAAGGTTTGAAGCCCCCCCCCATAATGATCCCAATGCCTGTTTTTATAGTGTAAACCATAAATATGCCTCCAAATGTTCTCCCAGATCACTTTAATTTCA
>JBBPDH010000017.1:15312068-15325737 GCA_037974565.1 Clupeocharax schoutedeni | reverse complement strand
GTTACTGTGGTAAGAGTAACCCATTTATTTGTTGATTCTGTTTCTGCCAAAGTCTCTTTTACTTTGGCAGAAACAGATTTCACCTCCTCAAAACATGGGGACGAGATAGCGTAGCCTGCAGGGTGAGCACAGCACTTACTAGTGGTGTGGAAGGGAATTACGTGAACTCAGCCAAGCAAAAGCGCTCTGGATGAGTCGTTTGAGCCAAAAAATATATAGCTGAATATTTGACCAAAAAAATTGTCGTCGACCAATTTTCATATTCGATTACGTCGAATAATCGCGGCAGCACTATTTATATATTTGTATAAATGATTCTGTTGCCATGGCAGATAATCTCATTTGCAGTTAAAACCATGGTTCAGAAAAGAGACTGAAAAATGAAACCATTTACTTTGAGCAGAACCAATACAAAGTGACTACTTAAAAAGTTAAAATGCTGCAAAAATTAAAAGTGTCACCAACAGTATTGGATGAGAAAAGAAAGCAATATGAAGGAAGTTTATTAAAAAACCTATAAAAAATTCCTAATCCTGAGCAACTCCCTGTTGCAGAAACAATCATAATGCCTCACAGCTCACATTCGATTTTTTCTATTTATTCTATTAATCCTTATTTATAGAATTTGGCAATTCCATAGAATTATTTATAGAATTTTATTTGGCAAAGACAATTTCATTGTAATGTCACATTTCTTTTTTCAGCTTGAAATTGTTATCCACCTCAAGCATACATGTAAACATTTATGCAAATGTTGCTGATTTCATTTATTGCTCTCATTTACTGATACTTAACTGGGGGGGAGGGGGGGGGCTTGACCTGTAATAGTTCATTCATTCCTTTTTATGTAAACGCTTTATCCTGCAGGTTGCAGGTACCTGGAGCCTATACCGGGGTCAGTGGGTGCAACGCAGGGACACACTCACATACTCACACCTACTGTCAATTTCTATTCCTAACATGCATGTCTTTGGCCTGTGGGAGAAACTGGAGACCCCGGAGGGCCACTCACGCCACCATGAGGAGAACATGCAAACTCCACACACACGCCAGGAAAAAATAACAGTTAATTAAATACAATTCAAATGTTACAGTATTATGGAAACCTAGCTACTGTTACTGATAGTGGGTCGCTGAGTAGGGACGACCCAACTTATACTGGTGAGCGCTGTTACTAATTCAGATCAATGAAACATACACTCCTCCGCACACACACTAGAATGTTGTCCATCATCACTGAGATTCTGCAAAGGCTGAAATGAGCAGCACTGCCAGAAACACTAAGGGACACACTACAATTCTCTCTCTCTGATTCTCTCTGTCAGCTATCAATATCCAAAAACACTTCTGCCAAGAGTTGCAGCAGTTTCTAGGCAAGCAGCCCTCAGACTAAATCCCTGGCACGCCTGACTGAAAAGGAGAAATAATAAAATGAGAGAGTTTGCAATGGGGGGGTGTTTGGCTCTCAGACACTCAAAATGCTCACACTCAATAAGGCTAGTGATGCCTTAAAAAAAAAAAAAGCAAAGAAATTTAAATAAATAAATAAATACAAATTTAAGTACACCAAGAACTGCCCCTGAACCAAACAGAAAATCTTGTCTTTTTTCTTCATATTCGACTTTCGGGGGCTGTGACACATGAATATAAAAACAGAAATGCCAGAGAGGAAAATATGATGTAATGAAATAGACTACAGCACCAGGGTGGCGTCCATTTTCTCCCGCCGAGCTGAGCCGAGTGAACCTCGAGCGCCATTTTGTAAAACGATTCCCACATTACTAGCATTTCGTCCACGAAGGGGAAAAGTGTTCTTTAGCCCTACTTCACCGCTTAGTGACATTCTCCCAAAAAACAATCTTGAGAAATAAGGCAGTGTGATGAATGGGCCTTAGAGGAAGCCCTCCTGCACACTTCTGCCCAAACCTTCCTACAAAACCTGTCTTCATCTCAGCACTCCTTTCTTTTCTCCTCCTTCAATTAACATTCTTCACTTTTGGAGAAAAAAACCCAAGAAAGTCTCTCAAAACTCTCTGAAATGTAAAAGTGGGGTTGGCTTTGCACACCGAAGCTCTAAGCACATCCTGTGTGCGTCTACAGGAAAGGTCCTGTGAGGTTAACGTTCGAGTTGTTACTTTTTCTCCATTTCAAGTTATTTATTTTTTTCTGGTGAGAAATTGTTCATGGACTCGGCCCTTCAGCTTTTTTTTTGGCAGACATTTCATGTGCAGAGGAGTTTGCTGTTGGCAGCCATTTTAGATCACTCTTTCTGGCATATCTCTCTCTCTCTCTCTCTCTCATCATCTAAGCAAGAACACACAAAGTACAACTAACCCCGTGGTGGAGTGCCAGCATGCCCTTTTGCCAAGACGGAGAGGGAGAACAGCTATGTGGGTTCAGAAAGAGTGTGGAGGGGGCAATCTACAGAGAGTTAGAGACAGACAGAGACAGAGAGCGAGAGACAGAGAGAGAGAGACAGGAGAGAACGTTTTCACTGTGGAAATGACCTAATGAGACGGGCATTGCTTTAGCTTAAGTCAGCTTCAGAGATGAGTAACGGCTAAATAACTTAAGGACACGTCACACGCTGTAGCTTCATTAAGCAAAATGACAGGAAAACGAAATTTTAGATGTTTTTATTTTAGCTCTTGCATGATTAAATGTCCACAAAATGTAAAGCAACCGTCCATGTTTTCAATCAATGGAATAACATAAAAATGCTGAAAAGTTTTGATGTGGCACTGATTATACAGTTGTGCTCATAAATGTTCATACCCTGGCAGATTTAGTCAAATGTGTTCCACTCTGTAAGGAAAACATGAGTAATCAGGCAAAACACAGCTCTTTTATTTTAATGGGATTCAAATGAAACCACAAGACATCTCAAAATAGCACCATTATAAAAGAAAACATAATTAAGAAAATACTGAGATGGACCCGTTCAAAAGTTTGCATACTCTCAGTTCTCAATACTCTGTATTACCCACTTTAGCTTCAATGATGGCTTCTAGTCGTTTGTGATGGTTGTGGATGAGGGACTCAATTTTCTCAGATGTTAAAGTTGCCCATTCTTCTTGGCAAAAAGCCTCCAGTTCCTGTAAATTCCTGGTATGTCTTGCATGAACTGCATGCTTAAGATCTCCCCAAAGTGGCTCAATGATATTGAGGTCAGGAGACTGTGATGGCCACTCCAGAACCTTTACCTTTTTCTGCTGTAACTAATGATGGGTCATTTTGGTTTTATGTTTGGAATCACTGTCATGTTGAAAAGTCCAAGTGCATCATGGGTGTGTGTGCAGCTTCCGCACGAGTGCAAATTGTCTTCCAGTATTGTCTGATGAGGTGCTGCATTCATCTTGTCATCGACTCTGACCAAATTCCCTGTGCTGCTGTAGCTCACCCCCACCCACCAAACATCAGAGATCCACCTCCATGCTTCACAGTAGGGATTGTGCACTTCCCATCATAGGTCTAGTTGGCTCCTCTATAAACACAGCATCTATGATTGTGACCATAAAGCTCAATTTTGGTCTCATCACTCCAAATTTTCCAGAAATTTTAATGCTTGTCTCAGTACTGTTTTGCATATTTAAAGCTGGCTATTTTGTGACATCGGCGCAGTAATGGCTTTCTTCTGGCAACTCAACCATGCAGTCCATTTTTCTTCAAGTGCCTCCTTAATTTGCATCTTGGAAGTCTGGATGTCAGATGAAGTTAATTGTGGCTACATCCAGAACAATTCTCCTGGTAGTTCTGGCTAAAATTTAGGTCTACCTGACTGTGCCTTGGTGTCAACAGAACCCCTTAATTTCCACTTCCTTGTGAGGGAACACTGCTGATTGACATTCTCAACTCTTTGGTTATCTTTTCATATCCCTTTCCTATTTTATAAAGTTGAACAACCTTCTCTATCAGGTCCTTTGACAATTATTTTGCTTTCCCAATGGCTGAAATGTGAAGGTGGCTGTCAAGAGCCCAGAATCTCACTTTTTATACACAGACACTAATTACAACCAAACAAGTCACAATATCCAGTTAACCTGTGCGTCAATTTGTGTGTATATTATCAGGTCAAAACTTCAAGGTATGTAAACTTTTGATCAAGGCCATTTGTGTGCTTCCACCTCCATCATTATGATAAAAAACACTATTATGTGATGATAAATGGTTTCGCCCAACCCTTAACTCTGAACAGAAGTCTGCCATGGAATGTAAATTTATGAGCGCAACTGTATAGCAGGTAAGGTTGTGCTTGGGTAACTGCTCAAGGAAAACAGAAAAGATAACAATTCAGTGTCATCGTGATTTTTCACAGGACTGTAAAAAATTGTTTGTCTATATTTTATATTAAAAAAGGGGGGGATTGCGACCCCTTTTCTTTTTCTCACACACCTAAGGGAAAACAAAGCTGTCCTGGAAAACAAATAAAGCAGTAAATCATTACCATGAGGTTCATGTACGCTCCCATAAAAAGCAGCTCCTTCCAACGCAACTAGTCTGACAAACGCATAAAAACACAGTAATAAGAAACATGACTACAACTGGAAAGGCTACAAGAAACCATTTGTTTATCTTAGTTGGTCCCATGACATGAAACATTCACAAACGTGCTCCAGTGAGTGAGTGCTATGATTTCACCTAACAGTGTGTGTGTGTGTGTGTGTGTGTGTGTGTGTGACTGTGTCCTGCCAAAGTTGTAATTCTCCATTCAGAGTGGTGGCTGTGCATATTACTGGGATTTATTTACAAAGGAGGACAAGGTAACCCTCTAGATCAGGGGTGGGTAACTCTGGTCCTGGAGGGCTGGTGTCCAGCACAGTTTGATGGTAGTTCTCCTCAAACACTTGTAATAAACTTGACAATTATGGGGCAGCTGGGGCAGCTGGTGGCCTAGTGGTTAGGGCATTCGCCATGCGACCAGAAGGTCAGGGTTCGATTCCCAAGACATCTAGGCACCGCTGAGGTACCCTGAGCAAGGTACCGTCTACAACACACTGCTCCCCGCCGCTGTGTTCGTAGCTGCCCCCTGCTTCACTTGGTGAATGGGTTAAACGCAGAAGTTGAATTTTGTGCTGTTCACACTGTGTGCTGTGGTGTGTTCACATATGACAAATGGTCACTTTCACACTTAACTGGTGAAGGGAACCGGGTGTTTCTGAGCAGGGAAATCACCAAAACGTGCTGGACCACGGCCCTCCAGGACTGGAGTTGCCCACCTCTGTTCTAGACCTAAGCAGCATTTCCAGAGCCAGCCACTACCGGACACAGGCAAACTTCACTCACTTCATTCACTCATATAGTCCACACTACATAAATGGAACTTCTTTTCGGCATAGAATATTTTAAAATAAAATAAAATTCACATTTGTTTTGTGTTGCATTCAAACTATAGGACTAACCCAGCTTACAAATAATGAAAGCTTATGTAGACCAGGCCAACTTGCTTCTAACTGTATCAAGCAGTTGTCCAATCTGAAATAGACTTGATTTAGAGTATTGATTGGGTCAAAAATGTTGGTCCAAATCCAAACACAGAACTCTCTGTCTGAGCCTGAACTGAAACATGTCATCAAACTCAAAACGAGCCAGGCATTTTTTCCCCCAAATCTGACTAGACCCAAACCACAAACATTTAAAACCTCATATTTGACAATAACAGCCATGCTTAGATCAATGATACCTGATCTACTGATCAAAACAATTTCAATCAATCAGTCCATCAACTTTTATTTTAACTCACATTGTACACTGAGGTTGAATTTACACTGTGAGTATAAGAAGAACACAAGATAAACTAGAGACTGAAAAAGGTAATGCACAATGAAATATGAAGATATGAAAGATATATGAAGGTCAAACTTAAGAAAAAATTTACAGAAGATTTCAATCAAATCAAACATGCAACTTAATAAATGAATTAAAATATATACAATCCTTATTAATAATAGAAATAAAGTAAGGATATACAGGAAGAATAAAGTAACGAATAGGCCTAAAGTAGGGTAGACCTGTTAGAAGTGGAAGGTATGCTGAAACCAACATGAGCAGATCATTTCTGTCAGATTTGGAAAAATAGTTCAAGTTGTTTCAACTTGCTTACAGTGTCTTACCTAATGACCTACTGTTGTCTATAAAACAAAATGCAGGCCTGGCTCCTACTACTCTAGACTCATTTTTGTCTATTTAAGGTCATGGGGAATCTTTTTGCTGAACTATTCTATTAAGCCTCATTAAAGGAACTCATTAAAACACCACAACAATCCTCATAGAATTACTAACGAGTCTATAAATACTTTCATATGCTCCTGTCATATAAGAGGTTATCTATCGACAGCTCTCACTAGAGCTGGATATTGACAGGGGTTTCATAACACAAAACCTGCTGTAAAAAAATCGCAATATGATACGACCCGAGAAGGCATGAGTGAGAAGACAAATGTTTGACTAATAGAAATCCGATATTAACAGAAGTATTTTGTTGCAGACTGTGAAACAAAATGACAATCGCAGGATCATTTCAGGTAAACCAAAGAGACCTAACTTTCATCTGCATGTAAGGAAATACATTGCAGAACATTTTGATGCTGTAATATGTTGAAAATACACCACACTACACAACTAACAACCTAAAACTCAGTAATACTAGCACAGGGCTCAGTTCTGACTTCACAGAATCAATCAGGACTCCAACTCCGCAAATACAGAACCAAACTGGAAACAGTGTTCGATCCAAACATAATTTAGCTCTGATGGTATCAGTGGTAAGAGGCTCTTGGAGCGACGGACTTCTGAGTGCTATGGACTGTGGAAGGTTGGAGGGTGTGTGTAAGTGTGTGTGTGTGTGTGTGCTCTGACTGGTTCTACATCAGTGCTCACATTATAACAGGGAAAAATCCATCCAGTCCTTTACTTGCTCTGCTTAAAGAAATAGTATGACAGTTTTCCCTCTTACCTTAAATGATGATCATCCATAATAGGTTGGAGGTCTGAAGTTTGTTTTTAGATAGTTACTAGATAACAACAAAAGCTTGTTACCAATTAGAGCACAAAAATCATCACACCCTCAAACTACAGACGATCAGCCAAGACATGTCTGGAGTCCACTTCTTTCTAACTTCTTGATAACGATATACTGAAAGTGAGTAGTCACTCAAATTGTATCCAAAAAAAATATCTATCAGACATTCTCTGGAACTCAGTCTTAACTCTTCACCTCTAAACTCTTTGTTAAAGTGGTGTTGAGTTAATAATGTGGTTTTGGATATAGTATGTGAGCTACAAAAATGATCTATTAAATAAGGAAAAAATTCAAAAACTTCAAACATCACTTATCAGGAGGACAGATTTGGTCATTTGTATTTATGACAGTACTTGTTCCAGTACTCCTAGTCCTGAGGCGGTTTGTGAAAAGAGACAAAACGGCCATTTTATCACATGAAGCATTTTGGTAAGGAGGAAATCGTATAAATTAGATTTTTATTTAAACCTCTACACTAACGCTGTAGGACAACAGTGAGTTAATCGAAATCTTCACTTCACCTGAGGTAACCAGTAATACTTGCTGTTCCTTCTACAGCTCGTGTGAAATGTGTCTACAGAAGCAAAGCTGAGTCTGTCAGTATATTGATTCTTTTTAATTTCATTTTCTTTATATAAAATTTGCTGACTGATAGTTGTGGAGAGTGCTCAGCATATCTGTAGATTCAGCACAATCAGACTCTACTCCACCGTCTTTCTTTCTCTTCGTCTTCTTCTTTTTTATCTTTCTCCCTCTCTCACTGACTTCTTTTAGCCTCAGACACTCAGAGCGCCCTAATCAATTTTACATCTCCAATTCAATTTTTATCAGTAACTCGAATGAATGCAAAGACCAACAGTCAATCTCACGCTATTTTTTTCTCTCTCTCTGTCTGTTTTTCTCTCACTGGCTTTCTGTGCTTCTGTTCGTCTTTTAGAGAATGCTCCAAAGACAGAGAGCTGTTTGCTCTGCAGTTACTGATCTGAACGAGAGAGAGGGGGGTGGCAGAGAGAGAGAGAGAGAGGGAGGGGGGGCAAAGAAAAAGAGAGAGAGAGAGAGAGGGTCAAAAAGAGAGAGGGAGAGAGACAAAGGGGAGGGAGACACAGAGAGAGAGAGAGAGAGAGAGAGGTTGTAAGAGCAGAAAAATGATGGCAGTAATAAAAACCAGAATTAGAAGAAAAGAGAGAAAGAACAGAAAGGACAAAGATTGAGAGAAGGAAGATGATAGATAGATGGTAAAGAGAGAGGGGGCACAGGTGTTTTAATGTGTATTAGTCAGCCTGAAGCAGCAAGCTGGCCTGCAGGCCTGCACACATATGAAAGTGCAGGGAAACCTTTAATGGCCAATCGTAACATCTAATGAACATCAGCACGTTGTTAAATTAACTGAGAACAAGGTTAAACATCCCACAGACACCAGACCACACTTTCTCTCTCAAAGCGTGCAAGTGTGTAAAGAGTAAATAAGTGGCACTGGACTCCAGCGCTGAATTCCTTCTGGGTGTTTTAGAGTGCAAATGAATACATTACACAGCTGGAGAACAAACACACACAGACCAATGCAGCACTATGGCCTGGATCAGTCCTACAGAGAGGGCGATAGAGAGGGAGGGAGCGAGAAAAAGAGAGAGAGAGAGAGCGAGAGAGAGTGATAGAGAGAGTGAGAGAGCGAGAGAGAGTGAGAGATAGAGCGCATTGTACGCTTAATTCATTCACCCAAATTGCTGAGCCCAGGAGAAATATGGAAGATGCTGCAGGGCCATGTTGCATGAATACAATCACTAGTTCATGCATCAGAAAGATAGAGCCCAATATGAAACCAAAGTGTGTATGTGTGTGTCTGTTGGGGGGGCAGGAAGAAAGGAATAGAGAAAGAAAGAAAGAAAACGGGGAAAGAGGAAAAGAGGGAGACGTGCACTTCAGTCTTAGGTTAGATCTGTCAAACACTCAGCCCTGCTCTGGTTATGACACACTGCAGAAGTCCTACTGTAAAAAGAACAAAAGCAGCACCACACACTGAAAAATAGAGAGCACAGGCAAGCACATAAACACTCAAAAGTAAGAGGGAGCAACGAGAAAGAGAGACGGATGATGATCTTGTGTGTGGCTCTCAAACACGGACACAGAGTTAAGGAGAAAGGAGGAGGCTTTAGCAGTACAAGCTCAGACAGCACTGTCCTTTATTGAATAAACATGAAGTTTAGTTTGTAGCAAAATCCAATGATGACAAACCTAGAGATGGGCTGTGAGAAAAAATCTGTTGATAGTGTCTGGTGTAATATTCAATCTAATGATTTGGGATGAAACCCAATTATGAGGTCTGGCTGTGGACGACACTTAAAGATGGGGGTAGATTTGGACTAATAAATGAGGGTTGGTGAGGGATGAGGGGCGTTGATTTGAGAAAACCGATGATGTCATTTGAACTGGGATGAAACCTGATGGCAGGGTTTGTATTGGGACAAACTCAGTGGTGGGTGTTGATTTAGGATGAACCCAATAATGGGATTTGAATTGTGACAGTGGGGTTTGATTTGGCACGGTGCTGCCTGAGCCTTGATTTAGGACGAAAATCAAGAACGGTTTGGTTTGTGACTGAGCTGCCTGTGTGGGGGAGAGGGGCCTCTGGAGGGAAAATAGCAGGGCAGGCAGGGAGGGGGAAGAGGCCCAGCTGACCTTTACTGCTGGATTGCAGCTTCCTGTGGCAGAGGGGCATTGTGGGCCGACCAGTCTGACAGTAATAACACAGTAGAGTCATTTACTCAATCAGAGGGGCGGAGCTAATCACTACCAGCTGGGAGAGAAACAGAGAGATGTAGTGCAGGTGCAGTGACACACACACACACACACACACACACGCATGAAATTGTGTACCCTTGTCAAATAGCATGTTGATTTTTTTGTGAAAAGTAAACATCTACAGAGGACACGGTTTAATGCTCAGTTACTGTTTTCTTGCTGGATTTATATTGGCTGTGCAAATGCTAAACTAAGAAAATAAAAAGCAACCGTAGAAGATATTTTAACATTTTCACTTAAAAAATCCAACCTTTGAACATATGCACACGCACTGTCCCTTAGGCACAGAAATACACATTTATACACGCAAAATTTTAGGTTAGAAGTATAAAAATGAATATCAGGAGAGTTACAATATTTTTGTGCTGTTATAACAAACAATACTATGTTTTGATATCGTAAAAGTTTTAAATTTGTTACAAAGAATGAACGAGAAATAAAAGAGTAAGTGATTCAGCACATGGTTTATTTTCAACTTTATGGCATGTTTCCTTTTACTGTGCAGATGAATGTACACATGTGCTGCTGACCATGACCGGTCAGTTCTTCTGTAACAGTGTGTGTAACAGTAATGTGTGAACTGAGTATATTCTTACACAAACAGCTTACTGCATGATCCTAATACCGCCAATCCTGCAGATATCCTCCGCATTTTTTTTTGCTTTTGACGTCCAAGCCTCTTCCGCCATGCCCCCTTATCTCGTGCTGTTTTGCTAAGCACCAGTCCTAACATAAACCCTACACAAGGTTTGAAAGTAGCCGATCTGAGCACATTATTTTTTGTTCCTTATTTCTGATTGGCTGCTGCGCAGAATTTCCTGCTTGGACTGTGTCAGTGTCTGGAGTATTTTCATGTGTTTTTCATTTTGTTCTTCTTAAAGCCCTGTATTTGTATTACTGTAAATTAAATTAATTTACGACTGTATTTTATTGCTTGTGTAGTTGAGCCCTTCTCGCCAGTCACCCACCTACAGAGTGTTAGCTGCTGGAGTAGGGGGGCGGGAGAGTGGAGAACTATTTGTTGGAGTTGTGTAGCAGTACTGGGACAGGCCAGTGGGGATGTAGTCGTAAAAGTCGTTTCGACGTTGTTGCTGAGAAATAAAATACATCTTTGCTTGAAGAGCAGTGAGTGTATGCCTTCTCTCTCTCACACTGGTTATTTGATTCACACTATGTAAATAGGCAGCTGATTTTTTATTAACCAATTTAAAATGCCAGTTTGGACCCTCAGCCCTCTTGCACCAAGATTCCTTTAATAGGAATTGCATAACCCTGTTGCCCATTAATCATAACTCTCATATCAGATATTGTCAGAAATCAGTTACCTAGCTTCCTACTGCCGAGTAAAACACATAATCACAAATGTTTTCTGTGTGTTATCATTCTGATATCAAGGTTTCCTTTTTTGCTGTATGCACTGTAATTTCTTTCCCAACAATTGCACAAGCTCATTCAGAATGCAATTTGGATCAGTAAGGTCTTTTTATTGCTATTATTGCATTGGGCCTAAATGTTTTAAACAGACATAAAGGCTTGTTATTATATTATTACAATGTATCTTGTGATTTTGATTAATAGAACATTACTGAAATGTGTTAAGCCCCCACAGTGTAAGCTTGTTTCAATAAAGAAACAAACAGGCCTTGGCCAGTTTGGCTGTAAGACATGGAAAAAACAATGCATCCCTTATATCCATTAATGTAATAAAACTGTAAAACAAATCAAGCAAAAATGAGAAGAAACTGCATGACTGTTGATTGTGTATTATAACTCCATACAGTTCTGTATTAAAAACTGGTGGGACTTTTACTGCAGGACTTTTACCCTCTAACTGCCCTGTAGTGGGAACCCAGGCCCATGCTTTAACTGCACAGGGCCCTTTGGCTCCACCCTTAGCACTCGTTGGACCCTGAGCCCTGAAGAAGGGAACCATTTTCCAACTTTAAAAATAAAAGGGCCCGCAGCTCCAGCTTTAACAATCCAAGGACCCTGGACACCAGCTTTCACTGCAGACAGGCCCCATGTTGTAACTTTTAAGAACCTAGAGGCCCCTGGCTCCAGCTTCAACAGCAGAATTGTCCCCAGGTTCCAGGTTAAACAGCAGAAGAGCTTTAAGGGCAGCAGAGGGGCACTGGGCTCCAGCTTTCCTCGCTCGAACTGTTGCACAAAATTATAAAAGTTCTATTTTTCTTGCTTCTCCACAAGCCACAATATAAAAACCAGATGCGAATGCCGTGTTCTTTTCAAGTTATTTTTGGACACATTTCATAGACATATTAAAATATATATTTATATAAAAAAATGGGGCCGAGCCACCCACCATAGCCTTTGGACGGGCTATAAAGCTCTTTCCCTGCAATTTGAGCACAACATATCATTTGCAAGGATCCATGCAGTGGAGTGTGCAGCAGTGCTGGCAGGGGAAATAATAATGTTATATGATTATGCGCACATATTCCATACACACTCACCACATATGTATACACATGCATAAAACATAAACACATGCTCACATACACACAGGCATGCACATGACTGCATTCAACAAAAGTTTATTCAACAGTATTGCTGTCATGTGACTGAGCTATTGTCTGTCCGACTACATATTTGTCAATTCATTCATGCATCCATTTATTTATCTGTTCATACACTATAGACACCTGACCATTACACCAACCAGGACTTTAATAACACTGCATTTAAATAAATAGACTTTAATATGGAGCTGATTTCCCCTTTGCAGCTATAAGAGCCTTGCCCAAACCATGAAAAACAGGTGTGTCCCGATATTTTTGTCAATATAGTGTATGTCTGTGTATTTGTCTGTCCGTTCAATAACCAACCTCCACCTACGAGTTTCTGGTTGACCACGTGAAACATTCCTAACATCCCAGAATGTCTAGTGGCCCTGAGAGGGACACTCTTGACAGCAGGTCACAAAAATGAGACAAGGCCTGCAGCATGCATGGATTTGTGTCTGTGGAATATAGCAGTGCAAGTTGGGTGGGCTCTGGGATGCTGTTTGCTTTGGAAAAAGCTCCAAGGCTGAGAGTGTAACTCTTGGGTTTGAGTTGAAGCTTATGGGCCAACCCCAGCTCAGTCTTCCCCTGCTACACACACACACACACACACTGCTCCTTCCATAACAAACAGCGATTCTCATATTCTCTTAGCTATCCGAGAGGCATCACCCCCCTTGTATCCAACACAAACCCACCAGTCCAAAACTCATTCTATCCTAGGTTTAGTGTGACTGCATTTAAAGGCTCCTCACCATCAGCAGTGCTGGTTCTGAAGCTGCAGCAGTAATTGTGGATAACAAACAGACTCTCCACTGATGTAATCACATAATAAAGGAATGAGGACTGCAGCTCAGAGAAATGTTTTGTGATGAAGGGGCCAGCAGTAAAGATCTAACATTGCTTAGATTAAATGAATTATTCGATTAATAGGTTTTCTTGGGCAAGCAGCGGCAGCAGTTTGGTTAAAACAAATATCAACCCCTTAAAGCTGCGGCTGTTGCTAGTGGTAACTGGTGGTTTTACAGAAAAGGTGACTGTACATGAATCACTTTTCACAAGTGGAGGCAAGTGGAGAAATACTGTAGAAAATGCAGATTTTTAATGTATTTGTGTTTGAAAGTAATCAAGTCAAGTAGATTTTATTGTCATTTCTACACAGTACATAGTAAAAATGAAACACCATTCCTCCAGGACCACAGTTCAACACAGGAGCAGAACAGAACAGAAAAAGAGCAACAATACACCTAAACGAGACTGCAGTCATTGAGTCTGTCCTGTGCTCCTCCATCACAGTCTGGTATGGAGCAGCCACTAAGCAGGACAGGAACAG
>JBBPDH010000017.1:15290676-15301980 GCA_037974565.1 Clupeocharax schoutedeni | reverse complement strand
TCTATCTGTGAAGAGGGTGTTCAAGTAAGAATTTCATTGTACTCTGTACACATGACAATAAACTTCAACTTCAACTTCAACTACAAAAGTCTGTGTTATTAATTATGCAAAAATGAATAGCTGGTATAAAGAGAAACTGGTAAATAAACTCAAACACGCTCACGCACATATTAAAAAATAAAATACAAGCGAAATACAGGATACATGTTGACAATACTGGGTTCTTTAGTGTCTGAGCTATGAACTCCCATTTCTCTTTTATACAGATCATGCTTTTTCTAAAATGCAGACTGTTTTGTAAAGTGTGTTTTTAGGCCAGAATTATGCCTAAAAGATCATTGATAATAAAGTAACCTATCTGTGTAAAAATGTAGGTTATTTGAACGTCTAATAATAGATTAACAGAGCAATAATCAGCATGTTACATTTTGTTGACTCTGCACTTAGTGTCAATTTTTTAATTTAAGTTATTTTTATAAATTAAAATAACAGCTGCCCATTTACAAGAGAAAACATAAAATCCTTTTTACAGTGTTTCTGTTATGAAACTGCAGTGCTCTTGAACAGTAAGAAAGTGTAGATGAGTCTGTGTATATAGAATATGTTCCTTTTGGACAGAATGAATAACGGTGATCAGCATTTCTGTAGTTTCGCTTGCGGGTGGAACTCAGTCAAAGCACAACTCAGCACTAAACACATAGGGACTCTGGAGGCAGGAGTCCCAGTTCGACATGCTGCTTAGGACAGGAGGCATATAAGGATGTAGCTGGCTGTCGTTTAAAATAAAAATTAAGCTAAGTTGTAAGAAAACTCTAGGAATGTTAACACTATGTGCTGGTCTTCTTTGTTTTGTTTTTATCTATTTATGTAATTCTTTTATCGTTTTAATGCTTTACATAGAGTGGATTGAACTGAGAACCATCTCTTAATGAAAGGAATATTTAACCCCTAGCATGGAGTTAATATATTTACATAATAATTGCTAGTTACACTACGAATTCCATTTATATTCTATTTACATTCTACATGTGCAGGTTTGAGGCAGCACTTCTCACCTTTCTGGAGTAAAAAATGATTTATATACCAAGTGGTTGCACACTAATAAAATATATCACATCGACACAGTTATTTTCATTAAGTTTGGTCTTTGTGTCAAGAATTGTGTTGATGCTGAGTATTTTATTGTTTTATATTTACATGTTTTACAATTTGATAGATTTTAACCCTGTAAATGTTAAATGATATCCTCACAGAAATTATGTACTTATCACACGCAAATCATAGCAAAAAATATCTCTCCTGCCACTCCAGTCTTTCACGTCTCCTTTAATTGTAAACATTTTTTCAGTGTAAAAGGTTAAATTCATATAAAGTCTGGACTAAAGCTGGGTGGTTAGAGGGGAGTCAACAGTAAAAATGCTTTTTGCTCCAGGACTGGGTTCACTTGGGGTGTAAAAGAGTTCCAAAGTCTTCCAGAAAGCTTAATTTTTTTCAAAGACCCAGTGCCATGACAGGCTTGGCAAAAAATAAATAAAAAAAATAAACACTTCCCTCCAAACCAAAAAGATCCAGGCCAAATCGAACCCCGGGCCAAGACTTCACTCCTGTGTCTCACAGAAGAACAACTTTTCTCTCACTGCACCTCCTTCTGTATGGTCACTAAATGCAAATTGAGCGGGGGGTTTTTCCCCATTTTGTAGCACATTACATTGCCCTTTGGGTTGATCTGAGTTTTTCCACTATAAACAGCTGGTTCAACTCAGGCAGACTTGGTCTGACTGGAGACGTGTTATGCTGAAAACAGTGTCAGCTCTATGCCAGGACTCTTTACTGAGGGAATCACTTGAGAACTGCATTCATACAATGTAAAATATGTGCTTTGTTATTCATGGAATAAACAGGACCCAGACATCCTTTGCCACTGATAACACATACATGTTATTTAGAACATTTCTATTAAGAAGCAATTAGAAATCACACCCCTGTCTGCAGAGCATTTGTGTTTGCTCACATTAACTCATTTAAATCTGACAGTAATTGGCCAAGAGTGTGGAATTGGGGCTTTCTGTGTGCTACCATGTTTCCTGTCACTATATAAAAGAAGTGTTGTGCTGCTTTTATTGTTGAATGCACTGCGATACTCACTGTATGACTGTATGCACACATTCAGAAATTGATGCATATACTGGACTGTTGCATAAGAGGAACAATGAGAGACTACTAGTTTGTCTCACAAACAGAAAAAAACTGCTACATCAGCATGCTTTTGATCTAATGTGCATACTGGAACTGGATTATGCAGCAATGTAATCGCAGAATGGTATTTTGTCCATATATTACTGTGTATTGCCCTGCTCTAATTGAGGAATGCCTCTACATTCATAAAGACCTCCAGTCAGCAGGGCCTCCCGCAGCATCTCCCTCTGAACCATTTGCATAACGCCGAAGTTTAATTTATCATGATCCAAACCCCCACTGGGGCCGAACTAATGGCTATTAGAAAATGATTACTCTGCAGTAATTTGGCAGTGATTATGCTGTAATAAGCTAATGTACCTGCTTCTCCTAACAGCAGGCCCAAGGACTCTTATTAGGCGCAGATAAGTTAGCACGTCGTATTGACCATGTTCATGAAGCTCATATTAAAGTGGTTAGCACTGCAAATGAAATCACAGAGCCAATTAAGAGGCCTTGAAATGAGACGACTGATGTGTATTTCCGCAGGAAAAGGAAAAACAACTAAAAGGGTTGAGATTTCAAGCAGTGTGAAATGCGTCATCAAATCAGGCAGGAATTAAACACATCAGCACTTACTTTGACCCAACAAAAGTGAACTGAGTGACAGAACTGTACTGACAAGATCTGTTGGTATAGTGGAGGTTTCACATTCAACTTTGGCCCCCAGTTTTGGGCCTGTATTGATGATTTGACCAGCTACAAATATACACACAACCAATCACTTTTATCACCAAAATGACATCATTTACAAGTGTATTCCAGAGTCTGGAGCAGTTTTTGCTCATCTGTGCACTGCCAGGGTGAGTAATCATTGTTTTGTTTTTATGGAAAAAGCAAAACCCGTTTTTTCACATGCAGGCCTGGCCTCTATTTATTATAAAACCAATATAATTTATAGTCATATGCAAAATCTGGGCGTGTCGGGAAAAATTAAATGATTTGTTTATCGAACATATGCACACATTCCCAACAGAGAACACATTTTAATGGACAGTTAATGTTTATTTGCAGTATTACCATAATGGAAAAAAGATTTAGATTTGATGCTTTTTCCCAATATTTTAATCTTAGCAAAAAGAAATTATGCAGAAATTTTGAGGGAAAAAATATACATATTGATGTATATATTGAAATATGCCTGTGGCTTTACTTTCTAATAGTATCCCAGAGCAAGCTATAGTAACTGAATTTACAATAAGATGATATTACTGTATTTACTGTATATCGTTTTCTAATAGGTCAGTGATACCTAGTTACACATTTGAGGTGTTTAATCCCTGGCCTAATAGAAAAAGATGTACAGTAATACTATTATATGGAACAGCACCAGGATAGTGACAACATTATGCTTCCTCACATCAGTCCTTTGTTCTTCGGCTTGTTTGTTCATTAAAAAATCCATAAAAAATCTAATAATGATGAACAGAAGCTAACAGCTCAATAAGATAGAGTATACTATTGTTAGCAACATTAGTTTGACTGAACTATTCCTTTAAATGCACAGAGAAATAATCCATGTTCATGTACTGAGCTGAGTTCCATAAAACCTAAAATACAAAAAAACTGTAATAAAACTTGCACACACTGTCCATCTTTGGGTGGGAGAGAAATCAATCATCACTTTGCCTGAAAAATGGTGTTTTTGGTTAGCTAGTTTTACAATATCCACTAAAATGGTCTAAATGAAGCTGTTTCTAACACGTGTGACACTGCCCGTTCAGTTTGGAAGCTTTCAAATCTTACTGTAGCATTTCATGGGAGAAAGCAAGAAAACAGTGTGGCAGAATGTGTTTGCCACATGAGAAAGGAACTGGGCCTTACAATGAGTTCACTGAGATAACTGTTGCATTTCCAAAAGGATATTTGTTATATTAAGCCACGTAACGATATATGTTTTCAGTTGTGATGCAATCTGGGGTTAAGAGTGAGCTCAGTTTTGGACATTTCGCGTGTTAGAATGTCTATTGATTATATATTGCAAAAATAAGCTCAGAAAAAAATAAACAAGAGATTGCAAAGAAGTGTGTGTTTGTGCATAATAGTGTGTTTATTAAATAGATCCCAAATAAATCCCCAAATTTTAACAAAATAAACATAAAAGCACAAGATTTCTGAAAAATGTAGATAAATGAATAATTCTATAGTACACTTATTATTTGGGTTTAAATCATTGTCCTTGTGTGCATTATTATCGTATTATTAGGTGCAGTAGGCAATATCATGCAATTTTCTTATCAGGTCCTAAAATATTATCATTATGTGGATTATTTTGTCATGTGGAATATCATACAGTTTTCTTCTTGGCTGCTTAATAAATTCATTACATGTAATATATTACTATCATTATATGCAATAGACTTACAGTGTAAAATATCACTATTCATGTCAACATTACTTCAATACTACTGATCACTATGGGCAATTACATACTCCTAACCACTCTTTGTGTCCATTTAACTATAAGTTACTTATCTATAGTATTTATACCCTCATTTGTGTGTACTGTATAGTATACTGTTTATACTGTCATAACATAAGAATTTTGATTCTGATACTGATAGCACTGCTCACTTTACTCTGAAAGGATGCGTTCAGATACACAGTGTTAATAACTGACAGGGGAAAGAAAAGGACGACGCAGTTTAAAATTTGAACACTGTTTTAAACATTGAATAATTATATCTGCTTTTCAGTGTTTTGAAATTGTTACTCCTGTTTCTGATCATGCAATATGGTCTTCAGCAGAGGTCCCCAACCACTGGGCCACGAGTCATTTGGTACTGGGCCACACAGAAAGACAGAATAAAAATATTTTGTCTGAAAGATCTATTACTTTGAAAAAGAGCTTGTCTTGGTCACGTGATACCATCCATCAAAAATTTAGCCCACGAGCTTGCAAAAATGAATAAAAACCAAATGCTCTTTGTTTTTAGTCGCATCTATACTGGTCCATGAAAATATTATTTTACATAAACCGGTCCATGGCACAAAAAAGGTTGGGGGGTGCTGGTCTACAGGACTGAGGTATAGATCCAACTAATACTTATATCATTTAGCAAACGCTTTTTATCCAAAGCGACTTCAATTCTCTAACTACAGGGGGCAGTTTTGGTGGAGCAACTTTGGGTTAAGGGTCTAGCTCAGTAGCTCAGTGGTTGGAACCCATGACCTCTTGGTCCAGAGGTAAGTATCCTACATACTAGAACCACTAATATATCTAAAAAGATCAATGTAAGGACACCATGAGTTGGTTATTAATCCAACATCCTCTTTCTGAGGCCAGAATATAGACTTAATCCAACATATCCAATTAAACTCAAGTCATAGTTCCTTACCGCAGAGGCAAACAGTCGTGGAAAAGGGAGCACTGGCTCCCTCTAGTGTTAAAAAAACCCCTCACATGTTTATTCCGCCATGCCCGTGGCTTCAGTCTGTACTGCACTGGATTCTAAGGTCAGTGAGTTCACATAAATATGACTAATGTCTGCAAAACATTGCTTCATAACTGATGTCCTGAAAAACTATACATAAATAAACAAGACAAAAGAGCATAGCCTACAGAACCATCTTAGCAAAAAGGGATCAATATAATACCAAAAAAGATTCTTTGACCACAGTTAAACCCTTTTGGTACAGTATTAAACCATTTTAAATAAACATGTATAACTGGTTCTCACAGCCATGTTAATATCTAGTCATGTTTTATGAATAAAGGAACAAGGAACTTTCACTACAAAAATCACTTAAAATTTGAAGCATCTAAAAAATAAGTAAGTTAGACATTTAAATAATATTGTTTCATTTGTCACTAAAAATATACAATGTTAAGCATGCATTGAGTGTCCAGACACTGAGGCACTTTTAATTTTCTCAGAAATGCTCCAGCCTGTACGGCCTGTGTGGAGTTTGTGTGTACAGACAGGCCAACACAAATCCAGAGAGTAATCCAACAGCTTAATCACACTTAATGCATGATTTCCAAAAAGCAGAATTACACTAACACCCAACTCAATTTAAAGCACTCAAGAGAGCAACGGATAAGAGAGCTGCAAAGAAGCCCAAGTCAACAGATTCAAGACTCTTCCCCGAACCAAACAGCAGGACTCAGCTCTGTGCACGAATAAGCCACAGTAAACAGTTAACAACACGATAAAAGAGACAAATTAGGCCAAATAAAATGTTCCATCATATTCAAAAAATCAACTGAAACCCGGTTAATGTGATGTAACACACTTTCGATTCACGTGCAACCAACTGACACATTTAAATCAGACATGAGTTACAGTGAGCCATGTGTAAAGCCATGTGTTACAGTGATTTTAACAAGCAGGGACGTTAATCTAGAACATATTATTGTTGTCATGCAATCATGGACGACTAAAGGAACTTCCAAATGCCCATAATTGTATATTGTATACACTTTTGCATGACCGATTTAGCTTTTTTCATAAAATAATGAGTAAGTTGTATATCACTATAGCAATGCAAAAACATTCAATTGCACTAAACTGTACAAATGTCTAAACTCAAATGGATCTCAAATTGTTCTTTTAGTGGTCCATGATGTTTGTGGGGCAGCTGGTGTCCTAGTGGTTAGGAAGTTGCTCCCTGCAAGCAAAAGGTTGTGGGTTTGAATCCCAGCACTGCTAGTGTCATCACTGAGGTAACACTGAGCAAGGAACCATGCCCATACACTGCTCCCCTGGCACCCATCATTGGTGGCAGCCCCCTGCTTCACTTGGTGAATGGGTTAAATGCAGAGGAAGAATTTCACCCTGTTCACACTGTGAGGTGTGGTGTGTTCACGCGTGACCATAAGTGGCAATTTAATTTACTCCCTATATAGTGCAATACATATAGATAAAAAAAACTGGTTACAGCATCCAGACAGAGTATAATATTTTACACTTGTGGAAGTCAGGCTTTCACAACTTAACATGACATGCTATAAGCGAAAATCAAGCGTTTACCAGTGTTGAAAGCAGGTCTAACTACAACAGATATTTAAATGCAATAGGACATTCACATGACATACTGATTATTTTATATTGTAATTGTATAGATGGTCATATAGCACATACCTACATCTAAAGTTTATGTTTATGATTATTAATGGAGGAGCCTGTTCTTTAATTGACCAGCATAGTCAGAGTTAAGAAAGTAAGACATCAAGGATTATTCTAGTCATTGCATAGTGGTTTATAGTGAGGTGAACAGATGAGAAACCTGGTTCAGCCATTTAGATATTAGGACTATGTTATCCATTTTTTAAACACTTTGAATCAGTATGCAGGCCATGAACAAGCTCACATTAATAATAAACGTTTTCTCAATAGGATTGCATCTTAAATTGTCTGAGACAGACTGTTCAAAGCAAAGTTCATTGCTACAATGTGAAATATGACATATTCAGTAAATTCTCCCTGGGACCTTTATTAAATGAGAACAAACTGAAGTGGTATTAGCGGCTCATTAGAGTTTTTAAAAGAGGATTATCCTTACATTTTGACTCAGCCGAGTGGCTCTCAGGTCTGTGCAATATGTCAGGTCTATTCATTGCTACTGGAACACTATTCCCTCCATCCACTACAACGCTACATTAATTTAATGCTTAAGACAATAATTTTGCCTGAATTATATCTGAGAGCCATTAAGGGTGTGTTCACAAGCTTAAGGAATTAGTGTGAATGACTTAAAGATTAACCAAGAAGGAAGAAGAGGCCTGATTGTGGGCAGATGCCTGAAGAACCCCACCAATAACAACAACCCCTACCCACTACCAGTCCCATCACAGATGGTGTCAGGATAATTCTGGATGATTTTCAGAGAAATTCGAAAGAATAATCCCAGGGATTTTCCAGTGCTGCTGTACTGCAGTTAATTAGAGACAGTTAAGACAAGCAGCTTTCAGATCTATCTGGTAAGACAGGAAGTGGAACTGTGTTTGGGCAGACAGATGCTGGTGGAAGTAGTAGTTCTACTAAGGTAGTAGGCTGGTTAATAGAGGCTGAAGGGGATCATCACAGTAGGTTCATAACATTAATAATAGCAGTAACACTAGCAATAGGTTAGTAATAGGTCAGTTCCAGGTGAGCAGCAGATCATCAGTAGTAGAAAACACAATGTAATGAGTTGGACAAGGGATAAGATAAAATAAAATAACCCATTATTAGTCCCATGGGAGGGAAATTTGCATTTATTTCCATTTTTGAGTTTATTGACTGAGTTTCAGGTCCAGTTTAGGCACCGTGGGGCCTTTTCACTTAATACCAACAATGACATTTAATCAGAGCATTATCTAGCAATGATCTCATTTAAAACAGCAGCACGAAGTGTCAATGTGTATAAATTCAAAGACCAGTTGCAGCATACAGATTTAAAGCCTTATGCAGGCTTATATTTTACTAGGAATAAATTTTAAAAATTGGTGGTTAACACTGTTTGATTAAGACTGTGAGTGTGAGTGTGTTCACAGTTAGGTTTTATTAATACCATTGGAAGATTCACCCACATTAATTTTTCCATTTGCCTTAATACTCAGTACTCAAGTTCAAGCTCAAATTAGCAGCAGGAGTGTACTACAATAAAAGCAACAAACAAAACATACAACATATAACAGACCACGCTCAAACCACAAGAAGAGATAAAGAAAGAAAATAAATAGGTAAAATAGCTACTTTTACCAAGTTACGAACATGAATGGAAAGAGGGATAAAATAATTAATATATGTCTGTTTAAAAGCTATTTTAAACGTTCTAAAACGGATTTATTAGATTTACAATTGGTTATTCTGATTTATAATTGGTTATTTTTGTTTGTATGTAGCAGAGTGGTTCATTTAATCCTGGCACAGAGCTGCCTCTGCGTACCATCTTATAGAAATTCATTAAGACTGACGCTCATCAGTGATGTATTTTAGATTGGCAATGTCATGGCTGGGTCAGTGGCCGTTATGGGCCACTGCTTTTCTGTTTTTTTTGTTTTTTTATTTTGACATTCTGTTCTGTTTTCCTACTTGTTTCCTGTGTTCACCTGTTTTGCGTTTGTTGTTTGATTTCTGTCTGTATTTAAGTTCTGTTTGTGTAGCCCACAGTTGTCTGTCCATCACCTCTATTTCACCTTGTTTTCGCCACATTCATGTTCCTGTAGCGGCCCTTGAGCCAGGTTTGTTTTTGTTTGTTTATTTCTAATAAAGAGAGCATGATTATCATGGAAGCCTGTCTGCCTGATGTCTGTGTTCCAAGAGGGACATCACGAAAGCGGGTTAACCCCGTCTTCCATGACAGGCAAAAGGTAGAGCATGACAACTTTCTTCAGAAAATCCGTTTTAAAAAAAAGCACTAATTGGGAATCAAAATGTATTCATTTCTTTGTTACTCCCTAATTATGTTGGTGGTCAATAGGAGCTTGCTTATCAATATATATTTAGACATAACAGAGAGAAGAATTCTTTATCGATTATTTTCAGTGGGCACTTCCATGAACGTCACCCAGTTGTTTCCAGCAAAAACTTAATGATGGAAATATCATTTTTTATTGTAGCATGTGGGTAGTGGTACTAGTAGCAACAGAAATTGTAGGTTAGCAGTAGCCATTGCAATAGGAGTGGGTTGTAACTAGTAATTTGCTCAGCTACACTGAAACAAGGTGTTTGCATGCTGTTAAATGGTTGCATATTAATAAAACAGTCGAACAGTTACTTGCTTGGTTCTTTCCTAATTCTTTACTTGCTTTCTTTCTTTAATATTGGTAAGAGAAGAGTAAAGAATATGAGAGTGGGCTACAATGGGCCAGATATCAAGTGTCACGCACACCAGGTCACGTGCAGTCAAAGGGCACCGGAAATGATGGCACATCAGGTATAAAAGGTGGAAACAGGTGTTAGTACTCGCACAGACATTGAAGTGACATGCTTCAATCCTCACGTGTCCCTATCCTTCCTATCTCCAGTACTGTGAGTAGTAAGACTCAGAGGTGCGGGTCTCAACTCTTCCCAGAGTGTTCTCAGATTAAACAGCGTGGTTCACCCGCTCCCTCGTGTCACTCACGTCGGGGCTTTTCCGCCACACAACATGGTTGTGTCTAAGGGGTTCTCGGTCCTGCATTCCTATAACACTGTGGCATCAAGAGAGTATAATCTGGTGTAATCTACATGATAGGAGCCAAGGGGGCACCTTACCAAGCATAAGGAAACACTATTTTCAGTTCACGTAACACAGCATTGAAATGCTTAACTGTGTCTGTGTTGCTTGTAATTCATACTGCAATTCAGTAGCAATTACACAAAAATATCTGCTCTTTGTCACAGTGCCCTGGTGTGGTTTGTTTGTTCAACACGAGCTGCATTTGAGAGACAGCACAGTCTGCAGGAATGTATTTGTGGAAGCCAACGAGAGCACAGCCCACAGAGCTCTGATTAAGTCTGACTGTAATGAGCAGATACGCATTGTATTGGTTGAGCAAAACGAATGCTTACTGGACAACAGGCCTTTACAACGTCATTTTGGGTCCCGCTCAGAGGGCTCCTCTGGAAGGCTAAGAGGGCTTTTTACATCTGAAAATCATCGGTGACAAACTGAAAATAGTCCACTGCGTATTACCTGTCCAGAGATGTAGGGGGGTTGATCATAAGCAAGCATGAGCTGTGCCCTTCCTGTTCCTTTTCCAATGCAATTTGTAAAAACAATGTCAAACATTTTTTGTCATTTTCTTGTATGTCGTAAGTTAACTGGTGTATTTTTTGGAATCTGTGTTCACAATTAAATAAAGATCATTTGAAGGCAGATAGATTAAATCTATAAGAATGATCAAAAAACAGTGTCAGATTGATTAAGAGAGCTGTCTGAAAATTCTCTATAGCATTCATTATAATTCTCAAAAAGGTGGTCAAATCTCCAGGCAAATAACGTTGTGGAAAATTCAAAATAGGCAATTACTGTTACGTTCCCCTCCTGTGGACATGTGAGAAGACTGAGAGCACCAGAGGACACCGACATGCTGTTCCAGATACTTTTATTCAGGGCAACAGAACTTGGCTCGAGGGCCATCACTGAACATAAAGATAA
>JBBPDH010000017.1:15264936-15280962 GCA_037974565.1 Clupeocharax schoutedeni | reverse complement strand
ACTATATGCAGATGGCTGATGTGATTCAATTGCACTAATATGTTTGTATAAGCCACAATTGTGATAATGGTCTGATAGGGGCAGTTGGTGCCCTGGTGGTTAAGGAGCTGACCCTACAATCAGAAAGCCATGGGTTTGAATCTCAGGACTGATAGTAGCACCACTGAGATACCCAGCAAGGTACTGTCCCCACACACTGCTCCCCAGGTGTCCACTGTTGTTGGTAGCCCACTGCAGAGAAATCATTTCACATTGTTCACACTGTGTCTGTGACTATAAGAGGCCACTTTACTTAGTTCCAGTATTTTAACAAAGCAGATATAGCAGAAATAGTTGTAGCCATGTTTACTTTGTACTAGAAGCAGAAGGAGCAGCAATGTTTTAGTTATGAATGTCACTCAATGCTTCAGAATTGTAAAATGTTGGAAGTGTTTACTGCACATTTTTGCTGATTGTGTCTTTTTTACTCCTCTAGGTTAAGGCCAACTCAGCCTGCATTAACTGCCAGCATGTGTGAAAGCCTTTGCTGACCACTCTCTCTCTTTTTCTCTCTCTCTCTCTCTCTCTCTCTCTCTCTCTCTCTCTTTCTCTGCTAATTTTAGTTTGGCTGCTCTTGACGCTTCTGGGAATGATTCATGTCAGTTTCCAGACGGCTGAAGTCACAGTCCTGGAACCACAACCTCAGGGCCGACCTTGGGCTTCTTGCTGGAAGGCAGCATGGTGAGGGGCGTGGCCATGTGGCTCCAGTGACACAATATCCTGCCCTTTGCTTCCACGCCTGGCTTTTAACAGCCTCTGACTGTAAAAACGCACTACGCAGCCCGTAACTTACCATTCGAGGGATGGTGATGCAAACAGGGCCGCGTGCGTGTGTTTGTGTGTGTGTGTATGTCTGTGCTGTGTCATGGCGGTGGAAGAAAGAGAGACACGGAAAGCACTGCTTTTAGCATACTCAGACCGCCCCAAAGCCAGTAGCTCCCTTTATAGCCTCAATCAGGAATGACTAACTCCTAGGCCAGTGTTTAGCGCGGTAAAAACACAGGCCTTTCGAGTAATAGCAATGTAGTAAAACTGACAAAATGCACAGTTAACATGTCTGGTAGCGAACTCAAGAGTTACAGCGATGGTTGAGAGAACAATCACATTTATGCAGTTCCTCCCTTTGCCCCAAAAGCAAAGGATCAACAAAGACCTCTACACAAAGTACATGAGACTGCATAATAACCTGACATGGTTTGCAGGGTTAATTTATTGATGCAGTTACATTATCCATTACGTTGTAATTGGGCGACTAAAGTAGAGACCATGGTTTTTGTGGACAGAGGTACCTTTTATCAATTGATTTCTATGAATGTGACATGCATGGCCCAAACCTGGACGACACATAGCATTTTCTTGTGGCCCATAATCCATTTGGAATAACAGTCCAGAAGCAAGCCAGATGTGGTCGCAGTTAAGGTTCTAACGAGATCCTGTGGTTAAACTAGTTTTTGTGTGGTGGATTAAAGGTGGTCGAGCGCTGCTCTTTCATAGCTGTATTATTAACAGCCATTTCCTGCAGTGTAACTGAAAGCAATCAAATAAAGGTAACAAGGTACTGAAAAAAAACACAGGCTTTATCAATCCTTAGGAGCATAGTACAGTCTATAATTAAGTGCCTGGTACTGCAAGGACCTTCCCTGGATTAGGCCGTTCCTCCAAACTGGATGGAAAAGAGGGGAGGAAACTGATCAGACCCGCTACGAGGACGTTTATGGTAACAATGAAGTTACAGGAATGTATTGTAAAGACTGTTAATTATGTGCAGGTGGCAATGATATCTTAAAGAAAGGACATATTAAGTCTCGATTCACGTTGCGGAGGTGTTTATCTGCAGCAGGGACTGGGCAACTTCTCAGAAGGAAAAACAGAAGTAATAGGGAAAAAAAAGAAAAATTCTTGAGGAAAATCTGCTGCCTTCTGTCAGAAAGTTTTCAGTGGAAAAATATTTCATCATCCACCTTCCAAATCAAAATTGATCACAGAAAAAGGTGAAGAAGAAAAGGTCCCCCACGTGGCCCAGCCCAGATTTAAACACTACTGAACTACAGATCTGTGGAATGACTTGAAGATTATAGTCCCCCAATGTTCACCATCCAGTTTGACCAAACTCGAACAGTTCAGTAAAGAAGAGTGGACCATTCTAAATGCACAAAGTAGGCAGAGAAGTATCCCAGCAGACTCAAGGCTGTGCTTAAAGCAAAAGGTGGTTCCACAAAGTACCAACACAGGGGGTGATCCTCTATCCATCACAGCCATAGTTTTTTTTGCTGTTCCTATCATATCTTTCACTTGGATGTTATAATTTGACTTGTTATAACTATCACCTGTACAAAAGCACGTGTGCCCATTTCCGGCTGCACTTTCTCTCCTTATAAAGTATCTCTCAGGCTGTAGTGAGGGAGGAACAGCAGGGGGTCTTTCAATCAAAGCCCAAATGCTGGATTTGCCCACAGCTTCAGCTACATGCTAATACTGCAGAAGCCTTAAATCCAGCGAAGTTTGGCGCATGTAAATGTTGGTATTTAATTTCCAAAAGCCCATCAGACATTACAGCCAACACTAATCTTCATCCCACATTTTGGGACCTACTTAAGAAAATCCGAATTTCTGAAGAGATGTTTCTTTGATTAAGGATTTTTCCCTTCGTGCTTGGGTCCACTAAGCATAGAAGGGATAAGATTTGAGCGAATCCCAAATTTACACAGTGAGGCCTTCTGTGTACAAATCATCAGCATTTTAAGAGAAAACACTTCAAACTTTAAATCACTTCCAAAAAAATCTCAGCTGCTCTACAATGTTAGGGCATTCACTGTAACCTCATTAAACCTGACTGATCAACACAAACATCACACATCACTCCTGAATATATCTCCAGTAGCTGGATATGAAGGCTTCTGCTTCACTTCATCAGTACTACTATACTTAAACCAACCCTTAAAACCCTCATAAAACCAAAGCCTATGAAGATAAACTGAGGACATTATGTTGTCCTAAGATTATCACATTAGATTAGCACAACAGGCCTTCTTCTCTACACTTGCACTCAGTAATAAAAACCAAACAAAGACCAAAAAAACATGAATTACTTTCTCTCTATTGTCTTGGCATGCTTCACTGTTTAATCACATGTGAAAACATGATATGAAACATATTATTCATTAATTTTTCACTTTTTGTACTTCATATGTGAAATATGTCTTTTTGCAAGAGTAGTTCCTATCAGTACTTTTGCTGTGCACTCATATGCATTAACATCTTAAATCAGTTACCAGTCTCAAGATAATAAACAAATTATGCTGCTAGCAGTGTAAAAAACATTATCATTTGGAAACCACCTTTTACTCAAACAACAGGTTTAAATATATTGGGGTAATTATGTACTGGCTTTGAACAATGCTCCAGAGTGATTATTTCTATTTGTATCCCTACAGATTTGTAGAATTGTGTTCAGGCTTGTTGGGTGTGAAATGCCATTTTCACATTTTAGTATCTATAGAAAAAACATGGTTCTCTCCTTGCAGCTGGAAGCAGTATTGTGGAGTTCACTCTGTTTACGCCACCCAATGCTGATGAAAAGCTCTATATGATTTTCCACCAACAAGGATGATATTTCCTGAGGCATGGTTGTGCTTTTTACACTCTCTGTGAGAGAATCTCAAGAAAATTGACCCATCCCATGCAAACACTTTCCTACCAGGAGGCTTCACATTATCCCCAGAAAATGAAGTTGGCTAAATCAGAATTGGCCAATAACATCAATGCTAAATGATATGCTGTTCTGTGAGAAAATGTGAAGTGTGATTGCATAAATGTTTGGAGACACTTTTTTCATAACTGACCTTAGCTTTAGTGTCTTGAAGTCTGTTTATGAGTCTGCTTTGTGTTTTCCTCCATGTTTGTTTCTCCTTGTCTTGTCCTATTCTGGACCAATATTTAATAAAGGCCAGATGAGAAGCAGCACCAAAAAAGTTATAATAATAATAATAATAATAATAATAATACCTGAAAAGAACATTTGTGTGATTGTTTTTGAAGTCATTGTAATAACATTGTACAAATGATAATACTGAAGTCACCTTTAAATTTTTGCAGTTAACATACATTTTATTTCTGACACATAGAATGTTTGCTAGTTTATACGCAAAGAGTTTTTTTTCTTCAGAAGTGAACCACAGGCATGAAACCAAGAAAGTGACAAACTTATCTTTGGAAAACCACTTGGATATTAATTTTCACTGTTGATCAACTTCTTTCTATTGTCATCATTCTTGCACCATACTTTCAAACAGACCAACGATCCTTACATTGTGGAGCCTTAAACTTTGAATCTAAAATTGGCAGTTACTCTAATGGTTACTCTAGTGGTTACTTTAAGTTTGCAAAATAATTTTGTGTGTGTGTTGTTAACTTTTTGCCTGCCACGGAACTAATAGATCTTTTCATTTAAGTTTAAATTAGCTTGACAGCTATGTATGCCCATAATATCACAGTATCTGAGTTCACAACAGAAATACTGAATGGAAAGTTATATGTATCAGTCTGTAGCAAACAGTGATTACACAGGTCAACAAAGAAAATCATCAGAAACCACAACACACTTTTCTAAACCAGTTTTCATGCTGATTTCAGATCTGTTTTTTTCTGTCATATCAACTTTTTGAATTATGAGTTATATTAGATTTGCAATAGACTTGCAACCGCAGACACCAATCAGATAACTGTTTCTATATTTTCAGTGTGAAGTCAGACAGACGTACACTGTGGCATAGATATAATGATCAGTGTCAGTCAGCTACTGCTGTTTCTTCAAAAACGCTCAGCATATGATTATTATATGCTAATTATTATTATATTATATGCAATTATCATGCAATATATAACCAACTATATTGCATGAAATCAGCATGAAATCAGCATGAAAAACACTACAAAACATAAACATAAACTTATCTCTGATGATTTTGACCTGTGTTATTATAGCTACGCCTTCAGTTTGGGCCATAAATATTGCAGAACATGAGGACAAACACATCTATACAATATCCTCTGTTCTGCTTGCTCCCTGAGATTCAAGTAGTATTTTAGCAACAAGAGGAACTGCGTTTTTACATTTTTTCAGATTAAACATTGACATCTGAAGCTTGTGAAAAATATATCATGTTTTCTTGATTCTCTCGATTCTCTTGAATAAAAGTAAACCAAAATTATTCAGAGAGTTCCTCTCTGCTTTAACTCGCAATCCAGAGAATGTTGACATCCCAGTGGGCACGCATGCGTTTCAATTGCCCTTATGTTACTCTGTCCTTGGCACCTTTCTGTGCATAATTACCAAATGGTCAGACTAGGGCAGAACCTTAAAATAATCTGCTTTAGATTTTCATTCTCCAGGAATATGCTGTGTCTACCAATCAACAAATTGAGATTCAAATTCATTGGCATTTTGGACAGTTTTAGTAAGGCACAAGTTACTAGTTACGTAGTAACTTTCAAGAGACTAATTCAAGAGACTAATCATCTGTATGTTAGCCCACACTGCCCATATTTCTCACTATAATAACCTTCTGAACTTACTTATTAGTTTCATAGTACTTGCTGGATAATTTATAGCAGTGTAAGTATTAAGATCACCACATAAAAGTCTGCAGATTAAGGGGTTACGAAATGGCAAAATGACATTTATTCTACACCAAAAACATTTTGCTGTCCTCTCTGTTGAACTTTTTCAGTTTTTCAAACGTGACCACAGCAGTTAAACATGTGCACGCCTCCTCCGTATCCTGAACAGGGCTTTGGGAGCGGAAGAGGGGACAGTATACAAAAACCCCGCAGCATGGGGCAGCATGTCCGACACACAGCGAAACTGCACTCACACATCCACAACCAGCAGAGAGCATTTAGATTCAAAAACTGCAGGGAAAAAAAATGCTCTGTCACTAAAAGACCCACAGTCATACAGTGAGAGGAGTAGCAGAACAGGAATATGCTTCTTAAACATCAGCAGTGTCAGACTCCAGAAAGTTAATAAAGGCTATAAGACTGGCAAGACTCATTCAACACTACTTTGGGCAATTTGACACCATATTGGGAAACCATTTTTCACCTGACAGAGTGGAACGCTCTGTTTTTAATAGCTCCTGACACTGATTAGGAACGCAAATATACATAAATGAAGAACAGCATCTTGGTTTTGGAAAACACACTATGTAGATTTCCGATGCAGTTTTGGCGTAACGGTGACTGAGAAAGATTTAAGCTCATGTAAGGGCTGGATCAAAGCTGCGAGTCAAGAGAACATGTGTGAAACACCGGCTCAGAAAGTCAAGCCATTTCTCAAACCGGGCCTGACAAACAATCAAAGCTGAGGGTTTTGATTAGTTATTAGTATGGGCTCATGGCAAATGTTAATTGCAGAGACAATTTAAACAAAAGTGTGGGTGGCTAATGCAGGAAACAGAAAGAGAGAGAGAGAGATAGGGAGAGAGAGAGAGAGAGAGAGAGAGAGAGAAAGTAAGAGAGAGAGAGAGAGAGAGAGAGAGAGAGAAAAGCATGGCAATCACCTTTGTTATAACACTGGAGGAATAGGGAAAAGAGTCAATCCATTACAGATGGATAAATAAGCAAAAGCCGGAGACTTGACCATTCTGCAAACACACGGGCTGTTCCAACAGAAACTGGCCGAAAGAAGAAAGGAGTGCTCCAGATTTAAGCACAGCAACACAGCACGATGAGGAAAGCATGTGGGGGAGGACTTTGCCTCTGCACCCCCTCCCCTCCCCCCAAAAGAAATCAGGAACATAATTTTAAACAGAATAAGCCTGTGTATAACAAATAACAGCAAGTCTATCTTTCTGGAAGTGCATATCAACATTCTAAATGCAGGTTTTTTTCTCCAGGTTTTTTTTCTCCATATATGCATGTAGATATATTCCTCCACTTTTTCCTCTGTTTTGTTCAGTTTTTCATTTAAAGTTCTCTAGTCAATATTGCATTACTTAGAAAAAAGTTTAATATCAAATGAATGAGTAATTATATACACTAATTTACATGATATGAGTTAATGCCATTGTCATTTACATCATACTATTTATAATTGCCATTCACCCAGTGTTTAAAATGTGTTTTCTAAGTGGACTTATTTTGTCTGCTAAAAATACAAAAAAAAAACAAGTTTAAAAAAAATAGACGAACAAGCAAACAAAAAAGTCCAAAAAGCAACAACATTCCACGAAAGCCAAACTGATTCACAGTAAGTCCATGAATAAAATTAGATGAAAACTCAAATCATTTACTTCTGTTCAAAACACTGACTCTGCTGAGAGGGCATTTCAGGTCACTTGCTTTGAATGCAAAAAAAAAACAAAACATAAAACAAATCAACACCTACATCTGCAACACATTTACAGAATGTGCAACATGTAACTAAGTTGCAAGCCCTTAAAATCAGTTTTTAATCTTAACACTTCAAAAACTACTATAAATACCATTCTGAATTATTCTGGGACTATAAAGCTAAAGTGTAAGTAATGGTAGGGACATCCTTATTGTCAGTTTAAAGGGTTAACAATTCTACATCTTCAGGGTGAATTTATATTTTTGGACTGGAAGTCCAATTCTCTGTCCTTTATTTTTCTACATCATTCGAGCACTGCAGCTGTGCTTTACAGTATGTGAACATTTCATGATTGATAACAATAAAATCATTGTAAAATTTCTTGGAATATAATCTTGTGTTAACTTTCTCTTGTCAAATGACCATTTCAGAGATATACGTTTTTGTCATTGTTATTTTGTCATTTTTGTTTTTAATCTACTGTTATGCTAAAGATGAGGTTTCTTTCTAAATATATGTGCAATTTAAAAAAAAAGACGTAATTAAATGAAATTAATTTGTTAGTACAGTGTTGAGGACAATATTGTTAGGACTCTTATTTAAAAAAAAAGCAATAAGCAAGACAGGTCAACATTTCAGGTGATTTGATATCAACTAGGGCTCAACATCAAGTCAACCTGATCTCTCTCTCTCCCTCTGCCTCTCTCCTTCACTCTCTCTCTCTCTCTCTCTCTCTCTCTCTCTCTCGCTCACTCTCCCATATGACAAGGTAAATAAAACCACAAAGACTCACCATCCACCAGGTTTTGGCAGTCATATCATAGCAGAGCTGCCATTTCACAGTGTTTTCCGGCGGGTTGCCACCCATGTGTGTGATGCTCGGGAGCTCCATGAACAGAAACGAATCCAGAAAGTGAGAGGAAGAGTGAGAGAGAGAGAAAGAGAAGGAGAGAAAGAGGGAAACAGACAGATGGACCTGAAAGTTCTCAAAGTAGCTCCAAAGCTTCCCAAACAGAAGAGCTATCAAAGCTCCTGAGCAGCACCATTTTCTCTGTCATCCTCTTACCTTCTTAAGAGACTGGGTGGCAGGCAAAATACAGGGAGAGAGGGAGAGAGAGGGAGAGATAGAGAGAGAAATAGAAAGACAGAGAGAGGGAGGGTAAGGCCAGTAGAATTAAGACACCAACAGCAGCTCCCACTTAAAAGAACACACACTCTCTCTAAACCAGACTATTCCCATTCACACACCCACACCACCCCACCACCCCACCACCACAAACTGTAAGGCAAACCGGCTAATGCCAGCTGTGCTAACACACACACACACACACACACTTGTCTTTTTGAATCATATTTATATCCCATATGCATTATATATACATGTAATTCCATATGTGTGAAAGTAAAGTGTTTCATATATATATTTATATATATGTATGTGTGTGTGTGTGTGTGTGTTTGTGTGTGTGTGTGTGTGTGTGTGTGTATACTATATATGTAGTATTTGCATCTACATTATTATCAAAATTTCATGACAAAAAAGGACCTACTTCAATATGTATTTAAATATTACCCATGTATGGTATTCCTGTTTATTTTTTTCTCAGATTTGTTACAAATGTATCCATAAAATACACCCATTTACACATAAACACACACATAGACACACACAAAACCACATTTCAATCATGAAGAGACTCAGAACTGAGAAGAGTTAAAACAATAATACCAGAAGAGTTAAAACAATAAGAGTGTTACCGTGGGTAAATGCACAGTACAACACACTCACACACTCTCTTCCACACATGGATTGTCTAAATGAAAAGAGAAAAACAGAGTCTGTCCCATAGAATCCGTCACACTACAAAGAGTCCACCTCCTACATCATGGACTGACCACAATGATGCCACCCGCCTTCATTGAGCCTCATTTTTCCATTAACTAACATCATAAGTGTAAGCTGTCATGGACTGGGTGCCGAGGGCATTTAGCGGAGTTAAACAGAGACAAGCTAGTTCACCAAAGTACAGAGGATACCTGCCTAAGGAAACTGTTGACTATCGAGAAAATCCATCAGCATCAACTGAACTGAGTTATGAATCTTACACACAACAACCTCACAGCTGCAGTCAGTTAGCCGCTTCATCCCCCAGGGATTTGCATTTTCTTGTTTTTCTTTTTTTTTTTTCGTTCTTCTGCTTTGGCCTCCTCATGTTTTTTAATCAAACAGTGCTAAATGCAGGGCACAGGCACATTAAATTCTTTTACTGCGAAAGAACAAATTCCACAACGGGCTTTTAATCTGTCCCCTTCAAAGTAAAAAAGGTGGATCACACCTTTCTCATCTTTTTCAATCACCTGCTGGACATGCAAGAGAGAGAGACGGAGAGAAACAGAGAGAGAGAACAAGAGTGGGTTAATGTGTACGCTTCTTTACATTATATTGGCTCAATTTAAAAAACATCCAAGCAATAAATTATAAACTTATTCTTAGTACCTGAAGATTATCACAGGGTTATTATTCAGTTGTTATTGTTAACTTAATAACTTAATTATTGACTATTAATGATTCAGTATGTACCATGGATTATTCAGCATCTACTATGAATTGTTTAGAATCTGCCTGAAACTAAGCTTTGTATTTACGACAGAAAACAACTACATAATCTATATGCAGACCCTTAAGATTTTGGGAATCTATCAACAATATAGCGACTCAAATGTAACCCAACAAAACCCATCATTAATGTGTCCATAGAAAGAAAGAACCATCACAGTGACAGTCTTACACAGTCCAAGATTCATTTGTACTCAATAAGTGGATATAAAAGTCAACAGACATCCAATCACTTTTTAACAGCCCAATCTCTGTCCACTAGCCAGAACTCAAGAGTGCCCTGTCCAGTACTGTACTTAGATATTGGCTCTAATTTCTCAGCTCCCATCCACTTAGCAGCAAAAGCTGAAATCTCCTGCAAGGTTAAAAATGTACCACATGTGTACCCTTGGCCTTCTGAAAAGGGCCTAACAACAAGGCAAAGTGCAAACCTCAGACGAAATTGTCGAGCTCAGATGAAAATGACAAACCTCAATGACAGTGTGGCGAGGCTTAGCGACAAAAAAGAATGATCTTTCAGTCTCCTTGTCCTTTATTACCAATGTAACTATGCTGGTGCTGCCAGAAAACTGGGTTTATATTTCATATGCTTAACATCCAGCGAAGACTGTCTTGAAACTGTCATTACAATCGAGATTTCATTTTTACCAGAAGAAAATCTAGTATTAATGTTTTTTAACCTAAACTGAGAGTTAAAAAATGTGTCCCTTAAATGTGCCAGAGAAAGATTATTTACACCCTGAAAAGGAAAATACTTCATATCTAGCACTGGGAGTGGTTTGTTGGAAAAAGGGTGTCAACATTGGAAACCTGAAGATAGATTTAAAAAAAAAAAAGATTATTCACATCTGAAACTGAAATTTCCTAGAGAACAGTTGAGGAAGAGTCATAAAGTGCACTATTCTCCACCTCATTTCTCCTCAGGCTTGATTAATCACAAATTGTAACTTGAAATAAATGTAGTTTTATATTTTAGCCAGTGTTAGTTGTTGCTAGGTTACAGGAGAGCAAGGTGGAGCGATACTAAAAGAGATTTGGTCAAAGTACGATTATTGGAGATCATAGAATGTCTCTATAAACTTTAGACACCTGTTGAAATCTGTTTCAGTATGAAGACAGAAAGCAATCAGGCCAGAGCTGGGAACATCTTTCTTCATCTCCGGCTTGACCAGAGGAGGATTAGTTTCTCCCGTGGTTTCTTCCTCCAGCTGAGGGAGTTTTTCCTCACCTCTGTTGTCCTTGGCTTGTTCACTAGGGACTGTAAACCTTTAGTAAACTTTAGTTGTAAAAACGCTCTAAATATTAAATTGAATTGAATTTTTGGGTCTGTTAGGTCAAAATGTTAATTAGTTTAATTAACTAAACATTAATCTGAGAATCAGTCATCAACGTGTACTAAGGGATTGGTTCTAAAGATACATTAGTTTAGATAGCTGGTTCACAATCTTTCTGTCTATGGTAGCTTGCTCTAGGTTAGCTAGCTAGTAAGCCACCAAGTGCTCAATATATGGTTGATCTAAATGATTGAAGGGACTAAATGGCTTATCTTCACCCATTAGTCACTTTAAAAAGTTGTCTGGAAAGTGGCTATGGTGAATAACATTGTAATCAGGGTTTGGCGCTACCATGTAGCTACCCACTGACGTGGTTAGTTGATTTCAAAAGAAAACTTTAGTTGCCAGACATTATTTTCACCAGGTCTTTAGTGGTGATAATATGTAATAGTACAGCTGTGCGTGGGCATTTTGATCTTAGATGACAAGACAAAATGGTCCGTACATCCGGGATTCTATTGATTTTGGAATAGAAAAGGGATGCTGATGACATCCAATCAGATTTCGTTCTGTATAGGTTTTCTTTGTGCAGAAAGGTGTTGACATTTTAGGTTAAACCTGTTTCAAGACATCATGTCCTGCAATTTCCAATTCACTCCTATTAAACATCACAGAATGCTTTCCGACACGAGGGGTGTGGTTTTCCCTCCGATGACACATTGGGTGCAGAACTATTCGAATCAGGTCAATTCAGTTTAGTCTTTATTTTCAGTGTCACCTATAGGTCAATGGAAATTTAAAAGAGAGCAGCAGTGGAGGCAGATGGCTCTATAGCTAGGCCCTAACCCTGGCAGGACCAAATCCAGTTCTAACAGGACTGACCCAAGCCTCGTCTGTCCCAGTTGGGGGTTGGAAACCAAACTCATGCACATTCTTTGGTCATCCACAATGATTCATGAACTAGGCCTGTTTGGACAATAATGACATGCTATGACCCGGTAACCTTTTCTCTCTTTAATTGGCTTTTCTCAAGTGTTTTTCATGATTCTTCATCAACAATGTGTGAAATTGCGGAGTCACCAGGCTGACCCCTTTAAATGGCCACATTTTTTATTTCCCAGCTAAAAATAAAAGGGAGAAAATAGCAGATATGAGTGAAAACAGGGTAGTGGGAAATGAATCCTATGGGAAATGAATGCTGAATAAAGGCACTTGGAATTTACATTGAATAAAATGTGTTACATCAACACAATTCCTGCCAAAGGAAGCAATGTAAAAAAACAGCAATTGTGTTGACGTGACATTTATTTGACCTCAACAGCTGACTGGCATGTTTGAACGCTTTCAGTGAATTGTCGGCCAGCACAAAGCTAATTCGTTTTTATTTCCTATGACACACCTATTGCAGTGCCATGATGGCGATTCTCTCTGGTAGTTTATTGCAGCTCTTTGTTGTAAACTTTATTATTTCAAAAAATACAAATTGTGTCATTTTTTTTCCAGAGGCTTTGAAGTCAGCTTTTATTACTTGAGCTTTAAAAAGTGCAAGAAAGATTAATCAGTGGCATGAAGCGCAGCTAACACAGTGCATCACCCTCATTAATGAGACAGTCACATGTCAGCCACAAAGATAAGCACCCATTTCCAGTTATTGGGGAAGAAAAATGCCTTCATGCGTTTACAGGAATATCTATATGAAAAGGAAAGCAACCCCATGAGAAATTGAGCTTTAAATAACACTTTGAATGGTCAACATGGTGCGGTGCCATGAGAGCAGTAAATGTCAAGTTTCTGTTTATACGCGGAGCGAGACATGTATGAAATGCTAGCTGTAATTACACAATCTGTGGAGGACGTTCTTGGGTGACCTCCAGCACAAAAAAGCAGGACACGGTTGTGAAGAGAGTGACTGAACATATGGGCCAAATCCAACTGCTTCTCATAGCTTGGATAAAATATGGAAGTTACAGAACGGTTTGACAGCAGATTTAGGAGGTTCAGGAACACTTGGAACATTGCAAAAGTTTAAAATTTTTTACAAGTACGTTTTTCTTTGACCCAGATGCAGCCTTATTCCCTTCACACTGTCCTTCAAAGGTCCTCAGATTCCACTCCGTCATTTACCATGTTTGACATTTCATGTGTACGTATGTTACTGCTGTCATTGGACCGTATATGAATGTCCAGTGTTGTTTTATTTCTACACGAAGATTCCTGTCCTAATGTAACGTGGTCATGGGAGTATATGAAATGTTTATACAAGGAATACAAATATATATTAGCAAAATATAAAATATATATGCCCTGCTCTATGCTCTTTTAATGTTTCATCTGGAGCCAAAGTAGTAATAGGGGTTTTTGACACACCCTCCCACCTGTAATGCATCAAACCTCTACTTCTAGGAAGGCTTTACACACTTGATTGCATAAGCATTCATGAGATCAGGTATTGAAGTTGAATAATTAGTTCTGGATCACAAATGCCACTCCAGCACATCCATTAATTCTCTAATCAATTCATTAATTATGTGAAATCATGTTGTCTGGATACTTTTGGACATATAATATCTTTCTAGCTCAGTGTTCAAGGGGTGGACTGACTGGTGGGCAATAAGCAAAGACAGACATACATTTACAACCTACTATGCTGCAAACCAACATTACTTGGTACAGCCACTCATGTTTTTAACTGTTATTAAATGGGTCTGTGAGGCAGTGCCCTGTGTTTTGGGGTCATAGAGTAGCCCAATTTATAAAATGCGGCCATAATTTATATCTCCAAGTGCCGCACTTGCAATTTACCGTGCTATGGTGGTATGTAAAAATGAGTATCTGTTAGGGGCTGTGTGATTATCTTAACGTCTCCAACACCCTCCCAAAAATCCCCGTGCTGCTGCCCTGGGTGGCAGGCCCATGCTTTACCTCTCTCTGCTTAATGAGGTAATCCTAGACCACTCACAGCACTCCACCTCCCTCCAACTACAGTCCCTGGCCCAGACTCCAATTAGTGGTCGCACTAACGGGCAGTGATTACGCCTGCTCTTCAAATTAGGCCGGACCGCAGGTTTTAAACACTGCCGGGGGGTAACAGCAGCCTGTCCGTGGGCCGATCAGCGGGAGTCGCTCCGAGCTAATTAAAGGCCACCATTGCATTTGTTTCTGTTGATTATGTTTCAGAAAATTCTGTTTCGTGGAAACTGAACGCCGCCCATGTATGAGAATGAGTCAATATGTTCGGATATCATGTGTTAGAGGAGACTGCAAAAAGGTCCAGCAATTTTTCTCCAGATGTTGAGGGCCGGAGGTCCAGCAGCAGGGCCGTGCCGTGCCTCTGGGGAGCAGTAGTAGGAATTGGTCAGACAAATAAAGAGGAGTATCGACTGTGTCAGTGGGTCCCCGCTAGGAATACTACTGCAAACATTTACATGGAGTCACAGTCCAGTACTTAGAAGTTTGAAGTTAATGGGGACAAATAATACAAAGATATTGATATGCAAAAAAACAACAACAATCAGTGATGAGTTTAGTTAAGAAAATTCATAAAAGAAGGGCTCATCTGTACATTATCGAAGTGATTGAACTGATTTCTTTCAAGGGATGACATCCCACATTTTCAGCCTGTTTTTTTTACTTATGACATCAAAATTAATTCCTACTGGACCATTACCAGCCTCTCATTTTTACTAAGTTAAACAGATTGATTTTGTAAATGACCTGTGTTCTAATTAACTGCTCAATCTGAAAAAGTATAAAAAGGTACAGGCTGAAGAACTCTTTTTTGAAGCTAAATTGGTGTGAGCTGGATAGGTTAATATATGTGAATGCAGATTTATGTTTTTCCAGCATTTTCATGTATAACACTGTATGGACTGGAGAGTGAAGTGCATGGTTCGAAATGTAAAAAATGTAAAAAAAAAAAAATAGTTAAAATCAACTTTCTTATTTTGAAAAGGGAATTCAGACTCTTTGAAATATGCAGAATAAAACAGGGCAAGAATGGCCCACATTAGATCACCGGAACATGAGAACCTTTGCCTTTGGTAAAGAACTCTGATTCTCATGCAGAGTTGTGTGAGCTGTGAAGATAATATATTTTTAACACTACATAAATACAAACTCATCAAACAGCAGCAGGTGAAGCAGCTCAAAGTGGAGCCATGTTTAAAAGAAAAAGGTTACAGACGTGCACAACATAAAACCTCTCACAGATGAACAATGATTTTCTCATTACAATGGCACCTGTGAATGTGTGGAATACATTATACAGCAATTAAACTGATGTGTCAGAAGCAGAAGAACAGAGCTTCTCCAAAACTTGCCGTGTTGGGTGTTCCCAGTATGCAGTGGTTAGCACTTACCAAAAGTGGTCCAAGGAAGGACAACTGGTGAACCAGTGACAGGAACATGGGTACACAAGGCTGATGTACTGGTCTGGTCCCACAGGAGAGCTACTATGGCACAGGCCGCTGAAGAGGTGCTAGCTATAGCAACTGTAAGGTGTAAGAACACATGGTGCTTTACAGGTTGCTGCGTAGATGGCATGAGAGGAAGCTGCATAATATTAGGCAGGTGGTTTTAATGATGTGACTGACCAGTGTATTTACATCATCCTCACTCTATTTATATTACATTACAAATGACTGGGTACAGGGGCGATTTTAGCCCATTTTTGCACCCCCAAAGATATCTAAAGATTTCTAACTTTTTTGACAGTTCATGCTGTTTATGTGAGACAGTATTAAAATATGAAAAATCATTTAGAT
>JBBPDH010000017.1:15238666-15250294 GCA_037974565.1 Clupeocharax schoutedeni | reverse complement strand
ATTACTATCAAAAAAGTAAACAGAGCGACGGACTGCACTGCGTTCAGCGAGAGAGCGCCGCTCTTCCTGTTTATCCTAAAGCCATAGCAACATAATGACGTAAGCGTGCTCCGGCACGAACGCTGAAACCGAATGTGAGTGCGGGCCAGAGGGGGAGTGGGGAGGGGGGTACAATCGAACTCGGGCCCGGTTCAGGGCAACCGTGCCTAGTGTGAGTACAGCCTTAGTGTTGTGGCTCCCAAATGAAACATGGAATTCCCTCTAAGAGAATCCTCACAATGCCTCTCTTGCTTGTTTCAAATATTCAATTAAAAATGTTTTAGTGCCTCTTTGCCTAATTAATCATTCCGTCATTGTTTTTTTTTAAAATCCCACTGTAATCTGTGTTGTTACATTTTGACTGTTTTGTCTCATTCCGTAACTATTCATAAAGGGCACTTCATAAATAAAAAATATTATTTGGTAGTCAACCCTTAGAACCCCGAGGGAAATGTTACTGTTTATGTAGTACTTAATGTGTAATATCTCATCCTTTTTTCAGCTCAACCCAGACAACATGAGGAAAGAATATATAATTTAACCAACTATTTAGACAAAACTGACTAAACAGATTAAAATGTCACATCTTGTTAAATATATATGGAATACTTCAGTTTACCCACACACTAGTGTTATAATATGTTGAATGAATTTTAAAAATAAAACATAAGGAATATAAAGAGTATAAGGAGTCTTCCAGCATTTTCTCAAAAGATACACAACATACAGCTTCCAATTAAGGGAGGTTGGGGAAATAGTCATGTGAAAATGGTTGATGACCATTTTAGGTTAAAAAAAATCCACACAAACAATACAACATGCAATATATAGAACCTACCACGCTAGTATTATTAACACTGGATGTAAGTTAGGAAGTGCCGATTAGTTGCATGCACATGAAAGTGTGACATCATACTAACTGGTGCTCCATTCACATCTATGGCTGAACTACTGCTTAAAAGAAAACAGACCTGGGAAGCTTTCACAAAGCACTTCAATGGGAGTCGCTCGCTTGGTGTCTCCTATTTTCTGATAGCGCTCTTTCAATGTGTCAGCCTAGAGAACAGAGAGGAGAGGATGAAAAGAGAAACAGCAATATTAAAGGGCCCTGACTTCCACCATCGGTCAGGAAAACTGGTGTCTTGAGGTGTAAATGAAACTGAAAGAAAATAAACAGGTAGCAAAATGATAAAACTACATTTTATTTCCATGAGCAAAGTGTGTGATTACGTGGTTGCTTTAAAACATTTGTTTATTTGCAAAAAAGTGTTTAAAAAGTGAATAAATAAAAATCTATCATTTGCAGTAGGCTCTCAAGCCAGTGCCTGTTCTGACTTTCTTCATTCAGCGCAGTGTTATACCACAGAACCAGGGGGTCTATTGCCAGTCCATTTATGGTTACGGGTGTCTGGAGCGAACGGCTTGTTTTCCGAAAACTGGTGGAAAAGGCGTGTGTAGCCTCGTTCACGGGCTGATTATTTTTAATTAAACCATAACAGTGACCGCTTGCTCCTAACTGACCTGACCTTTAGAGTCTTCAAGTCTGTTTATGACTCTGCTGTGACTTCAGCGCATCAACAACAGATTTTTTCTCCCCACCGTAGGCTCCTGATCGACCAATCAAAAAACTGAAAACACGCACAACACGGGATATTAAAGAACATTTTATTTATTTAATTTATTAACCCCTATAGTCACGCGTGAACACACCGCCGCACAGTGTGAAATTCTCTTTCTGCTTTTAACTCATTCACCAAGTGAAGCAGGGGGCTGCTGCCAATGAGGGGCGCCGGGGAGTGCGTGGAGACGGTACCTTGCTCAGTTGTGACACTAGCATTTGGGATTTGAACCCACAACCTTCTGACTGCAGGGCCAACGCCCTAACCACTAGGCCATCCAGCCGCCCACAAAAAAAAGCTTAGCGTTAAGCTTCTGCAGTGACTAATAATTGAGAACAAGATCATTTTCTGCTCCTTTAAATAGGTCAGCTCATCCTCGGAGTGCAGCCAGCGGTTAGACTGCTGCGTCTGCATGGACAGATAAAGGTGCGCCATCACTGTGACATTAGCTCGGAGAGATAAGGCCTCTAACAAAGCTGAGAGAAGGTACAGATAGCAGAGGCCTTTCATCTCATTAGTTAAGGCATCAGAAAACATCCTGTTCTATGTTCACCTTGAGGGTTTCCTCAACACCGAGTACTGGACACGTGTTTATCATTAAATTCCCCGTGTGCTATAAACACTTCCCTGCACATGTATTGTGTGTGTACATGTGATGACAGCAGTGACAAACCCATTAATAGACATTAATGTACTCAGCTCAGCTGCACTAGCTCATCTTTTCATAGTAAATCTTTCATCTAAAGACTTAAATGGAACAGTTCGGCATATCTGCAATGTCCCAATCCCCTCAAATGTGGTCAATGAGGTCGAGACATGTTTGGAGACAAAATAACAACAGGAACTTAATCAGCACCCAAAGTGTTCCTTAAAAAAATATCCACAAGACTTATCCCATTCAGCTCAAACCACATTCAAGCCTTTCATTAAAGTGACATATATCTGCAGCCACGGTTTAGGACGCCATATGACTAACCGTGAGCTTTAAAAACAAACTAAATTCAACGCCACTTTGTCGAGGCCAGTTTTCGTGACAATAACCTGCATAAATACAAAGAAATCGGATCTGATCAATCTTCAAATAAGCCCTAGCCCACATCCACAAGTCTGTTCCTATACCTTTACAAAGAGCTGGATGGTGCTTAGGCTGGTTGAGAGCAGATTCAATTATGCATTCTTGTGTAAATTATTTGGATGACCATTATTTTGTTAGCTACATTAACTTAGATTAGATTGACTTTATTAATCCCTCAATGGGGAAATTCCTCAGAAACAGCAGCGGTAGTGAGAAAGACAGTTTAACAGGATCCGTAGGATCAACAGTGACAATATAAGTGGTGCCGCGGATGGCAGCCTCGGTACTGCGCTCTCTGGTACTTTCTTTGTTTTTGTTTACTTTCTGCGCGTTTGGTCACTCAGACCACATCCCTTTTTCCAGAGATCTCAAAACAACTTTTATCCCTTTTTATTCATTATTGTTTATTGTATCCCTTCATCACTGTTTTAATTGTATTGTACTTGAGAGACACCATCTGCCGGAATCAAATTCCTTGTATGTGCTCGCTCACATACTTGGCCAATAAACGCGATTCTGATTCTGATAAGAATAAAGAAAAATCAATAGAAAACAATAAACAATTTCCAGCTGTATAAATATAAGATATGGGTAAACAGCATGTACACAGTGCAAGTTATTGGATGAACAGGGAAGGGCATAAAAAGGGTCAAAAATACTGCACAACAGCAGAACAAGCACTATACACAACGTGTGTCTCCATGTAAGGGCATAGACTGAAAAATAAACAATAAAACACGCCAAAAGAAACAACAGACAGGACAGAGCTGCTGTAACTCGCTGCCACACACGCGGCGCCATCATGGATCCTACAGTATTTTACCAATACTTAACTTTGAAGCTCCAGGCCTTTACTAATAAAGTAAAAGGACGTCTTGGCTGATCCATAATGTAAGTGGGAAATGGCGCGAGTTCATCTAGGGTTAAATCTGAACATTTCTGGGACGTAATAACAAATAACGGCTGTTACATACTGTTCTTTAAACTGCAGGTTTTCACTAAAGGAAGTTCTCTCTTTTCCATACTGTACCTTCAGGCCCTGCCAGGGCAGGCTGCCTCGGAGGAAATACATGAACATGTGACCCAGAGCCTCCAAATCATCCCGCCTGCTCTGCTCTGTAGGAGAGGAGGGAAATAAAAACATATTAAAAAGCATCTCAGTGAACATATGTAGGCTGCGTGCTGAAGGTCTCCATGAAAGCTGGGCCAGAATGTACAGAATTCAATAAACGGGTGGGTGGAATACAACAGGCGTCTAAAGAGGCAGAATGGACTGTAAGACATTTTTTTGTGTTCCTTTTTATAATTGCAGGGTTTTGTGTTTGACTCTTATTAAGTAACAGTTTATAAGTGGTTTCTGATTTTGTTTCAGTGACCAGGGGTCAGTTTACTAAAACCAATTAAACTTAGACAGGCTTCTCTAAACCTGTAACTCGAATCACACAAAATGTGTAGAAACAAAATGCTCTTCATACTATATACATACATACACAGATCAGGAACACAGTAGAAATGTTTATTTATTGATTATTCTAGTAATAACTGCTTTATTTTCTTAATGTTAGCGTATTACGATTTGCTTGGCCAAAAAAGTGTTACTCATGACCGAAACACAAATGTCATGTGACCTGTCGGGTCGTATATCCATATTCCATACGGGTAATATTTCCAACATATTCGATGTATTATGGTTTGCTCTATGTAAGATGTGGTAATGCCTATATTGCATATATCAAGTACAAATTCTAACTTTTTACACAGAATGAGGTTTTGGGTGTTTCGCTTCTCTCGCCGCCTTCTTTAGTCCTCTCTCTCCCACACAATCAGGAAAACAACTCATACACTCGTCCACCCATCCAGACCACTTCCTGAGTGTGTGTGTGTGTGTGTGTGCTGCATACTGCCGTTTTGAATCTGTAGGGGTGATTTTTCACTTTCTTTTCTCTTTCCCTTTAAAACTGTTCTGATAAAAACGAAGAAATCGATGTAATGTTTTTATGCACACATGAGTTGCAGGGACTAACAGAATCATCATAAAGGGTTAAACTGAGCATTTGTGCAGTGCTGTAGAAGAGATTTCTAAAGTCTCAGTATCTCTCATATACTGTGATACAGCCTTGGAAAAAAAAGCCCACACTATTATTTATAGGCCGTAATCGCCCAGCCCTGATTAGTCAAGAACATGCCCACAAGTTGTTTATGACCTCAACGTGGGCTGAATTTTCTAGTATCAGGCGATACTGGTATAATTCAATAGCATGATATTTTATTAAGACATTAGAAAGTTGTTTAAAATGAAGATGATCTTAAATTTACAATACGTTCTTACTGAATGATGCTACGTCTGTGAAATCAAACTGTCCCCTTAGGAGGCAACACTGATTGTCACTGAGAGAGTGTAGACTGTAAATCAGCGTTGTCTCCTAAGTGGACAGTTTGATTTCACAGATGTGTGATTGAATTGAAGTTACATTGTGTCGTTTAAGTGTTCCCTTTATTTTTTTGAGCAGTATGTATACCATTAATACTTCGAATCATGAAACCCTGAAGCTGTGATTGGTCAGGATGCTCAAAGCAACCAACACTGGTTAAAAGGACATCACAAGCAATCAGTATCGATATTAGATCCAGTATCAGTATTGCAAAGGCCAATATTATGACTGACATTTCATGATTATACTACGCAACCCTAAATCACTCCTCACAGGACCTCGTAACTACGGGGGGAACTGGATGGATCCTGGAAGCCTCAGCAGTAGCCGGGTGTGGAGCCGTACCTTTCCCCAGGTGTGTGTTGATGCTCATGTAGCGTGCTGTTCCAGTCAGACTCTTGTGTTCCCGGTATGGGATGTGTTTTTTGGTCTCGGGGTCGATGTACTCTTTGGCCAGCCCGAAGTCGATGATGTGGATGGTGTGCTGCCTCTTGCTGCCTGGCCGGCCCACCAGGAAGTTCTCAGGCTTGACGTCCCTGTAGATCAGACTCCTGGTGTGAACGTATTCCATCCGTGTGATCTGTGACATGAAGAGAGAGGGAAAAAAACACACTAAAGTTTGTGGACCAACAGGCTAATGTTGGTTAACCTTATTTTGTACACACATGTGGCTACAACAAAAGCACTTTTTTCTAAAATGGAAAACATCTTTGGTTAGAGATTAAATAAAACAATCGAAAAATGATATTTGACAAATAATAATGACATTAGTACGGCTAACACAAGTCTGCTATTAACGTGTATTAACTTGTACTGAAAATGTGAATATATTAAAATGGTTTCAAATCTCATATCAGTGCTTATCTATAATACGACAAATACCCAGTTTCAGACATTACGGTTGAACACATATCACCAAGCCACGTATCCCTTTATTTTCCCTACTAGGAGTTGAGCCTCACCAGCTGGATGGCAATCATTAGGACGGTCTTGAGTGAGAAGGTTCGGTCACACAGGTCAAACAGGTCCTCCAGACTGGGCCCTAACAGCTCCAGCACCATGGCGTTGTATTTGCCACAGGGGCCGAAATAGTACACCTGAGGAACCCCCTCTGTGAACACACAACAGGACAAAGATTAGATCACACACACACACACACACACACACACACACACACACACACACACACGAAAGACAAAGAGTGCAGGATGTGTGGTAAGTACGAACATGCCAAGCTATTCATAGAAAAGGGTTCTGACAGAATCTCAGTGCATTTGTTGTGGAACAGTCTGCAGACACCCGGTCTCGGGACGATGCCTTCGTTCGTAAGGCGCCTCTCTCACTGCTCTACTCACGCAAACACAGCAAATCACGCAACAACAGAGGGAATGCAAACTCTTCCACTTCCACCTCACAGCAGCCAAAAGGACAAACCTGTGCCCGTCTACTCAGAGTGGAAAACTGCTGCATTAGTGATGAAGTGTTTTAACCCGAGATTGAACAGATATACATTTAACCATGTTCCCCTTATAAAACAGAACACTGAGGGGGGGAGGGGGGGGTTACACTTGTGTTTGCCCTGAGAGAGTTTGCTCTGAGGGAAGCGTAAGGGAAATGCTGCCCACACGTTCTGCCTCCTGTAGCTTGGACAAGTCAATCTGACAGCTGACACGCGTTTCCAACTGCCTCACTGAGACAAGAGCGGCCAAAGCTCTTAGCGGCCTTATCAAAACTCACGTGGGAGGAGAGCAGCAAACCACACGCAAGAATCGCAGCACTGCGCTGCCTGCTGCTGAGAGGATATACATCATTACAGCAGAAAAGAGGGTCATGATCATTTACAGCACATCAGTTCCCTGCTTCATAACACGTACAGTCCCATGCAAGTCTTAGAGAGCTGAGAAAATTATTTTTAAAACTTGTTTGACGGAGCAGCTAATATCACAATACAAGTGTAATAATACAGTAAAAAGTGATTTTATGTATGCCTACATGTTTGCTTTATCACCTCCTCCTCATGGAAGCCCAGCAATACATTACATTGCAGTGGTCATCTAATACCTTGTTCAGCTTCAGTGTTACTTAATTTGACTACATTTCACAAATCCATGCCAAGGGTGAAAGGTGAAACCGACCCGGTGTTGTTCCAACCAGCCCACAAAACTGTATTTTTTATGAAAAAAAACATGATATTATTCAGACATTTGTAGTTAAAGTGCATTGTTCGTGTTTACTGTGTGAGAAAGTCTCTCGTTGCTCAGATGAATGGTTTTAAATGGTTTGCACTAGAGTCTGCACAGTAGGGAGAAGGGAAAAAGGAAACAAAACCAAAAGAAAGAAAGTTTTGTGCTCCATGTGCATATAACTCACCTGAATTCCCCAACTGCTTGTAGAACCTGTACTCAAGGTGGAGCTGCGGTGCCCTGGATTTGATGGGTTCCTAAAAGCCAAACATTAAAAAAAAAAAAAAGAAGAAATGCTCAAAACCAAATCACAGCTCTCAACGCTCAGCTAAATCCCTCTTCTGACTGAATTAATATCAAAGGAATAGTTTTTTCCAAGGTTTTCCCTCAGTGAGCACGTTTCTAGTGGGTTGTATTTTCTACACATTCAGATTCATCATGTATGACCATAGAAAAACAACAGCTAATGATGGTGCGAGTTTAAAGTGATGCTCTAAAGCTGTAATTGCCGTTTTAACTGCCCTTTTATCCGCATGAGGGGTCTTGCTTTTCTTACCAACTGTATTTTCTTTCTGCTACTGTTGCTCCACCATCATGGAGAGGATGCCCCCAGACCAAGTAGAATATTGAGAAACTTTGCCAGAGCATCTATTACTTTGCTTTTCAAGAAGAGCACAAACGGCAGAAAGTAAACACAGTGGGCACCAGCAATCAGACAGCAATTGTTTTCCAGCATGAGGCAACATCTGACTGGACTGAATCAGTATCTGGAGAGGGCTGAAATGATCAGCGAAACTCTGAGCTCAATGGGAAACACAACTATCATTTTCTAAGAGCAGTAGTCAGTTAAACATCAACAGAGCAGCACCGGTAAGAGGAAAACACCCCGAAACACCATGTAAATGTAATGGTTTTGAATGGGTCTTAATTTAGATTTCTATCTTCCAGTCACAACTGGATTTCCATCAGCTCTGCCTGATATCAGCTACAAAACCGTCATGGGCAAATTTAAGGATATTTAACTGTGTTGTTAGTTCCTGCTAAAAAATATCTACGAAATTAACTTATAGGTCCATTTATCTTGCAGCTATACACATAGAGTACTGTTAAAACTCATTTATCTAGGCTCCTTGTATCTTTAGGTGCTTCGAAACCAGTCATTAAAACATTTGTCCACATTTCTTTCATTTCATCTAAACAATATGACGAGGAGAAAACAGTTTGCCTGGAATAAAATAGTGACGCAATAAACAAAGCAATGAGGGGTGGTTTGAGACGTGTACCGTACTGTAGATCCATTATTTAGTTGTACAGTTAGAGACTGTAGTGCAGCACAGCTTATCTACCACATTCTATACCATTCATAACTGGAAACAGACCACAACAGCACTGACATTACTTGGGTGGTGGACCTTCCTCAGCACAGTAGAGACATTGACATGATAGTGTGTAGTTCTGTTGTGTGTGTATTGTCCAACCAACAATGGCTGTGTGTTCCTAAATTGACAACAAATAAAGGTTCAGAGGATGGCTAACACAAACTGTGCCATCTCCAGACGAGATACAGCCCACCCACCAGCATAGTGGAGCTACAAAGGAAGGGTTTTCTGAATAAGAAACCAGTAAGTGTCTAAATATATGTATCTAATGTTGTGGACCAGGAATACATTCATTGTCATAATCACTTGCTATCACCCAATAGTAATATTGCATAAACACAGTACACAAATGGTAAGCAGGCGGTCAGTTCATATTAACAGTTCAAATTAACACTATTTTATAGACTTTGTGGGCTTACCATAGCACACACAAACAAAATGATTAGGGCACATTCTTATGGTTATGCTGATGTGCTCACAAATACACACACACAGGAATGTCTATACTGAAATTTTAACCTCGATACTAATGGTACTCAATACTCTTCAGTCCTACAGGTGAGAAAAAACAAACACAGGAACTTTTTAGTAAAAAAATTGAAGCATGCTCAGGAGCCGTTGCACCGGTTCTTCGCGGAGGACTGCTGAGGGTCCCGATTACATTTTGCGGCACTAGGTTTACGTACACAAACAAAATGCTCTGTTTTCTTTATCTACTCAAAATTGTAGAGCGTCTTTGAAGCGCTTAACAAATTAAATGCATTATTATTATTATTATTATTATTATTATTATTAGCCGACTTTCATTGGAAAGGTCTCTCAGAGATCAACCGACATGTCACCGCTCGGGACAGACAAGCCGGTTCTGCAGGGAACAGAGTTTCACCACCGGCCACATTCCATAGGTCTCCCTTCGAGTTTAGGTCTAGGACAGTTTAGTTTCCCTGCTAAAACACACTCGATAATCCCGGCAATCGACACCTCAGTGTGGAACGGTACACGGTTGCGCCACCTGACTACTTCCCATTAAAGCACATCGTCTCTGTTTTAGAACCATCACACCGTCATCTTTACACTCAGAACAGGTAGACCTGTTATAACAAACAAACAAATAAATAAATAAAAAATGTCTGACTAAAGGGTTAACAGGTGAGGTGAACCATTACATTACATTCATACACACAGTGACTTACGAAACGAGGAAACCGTTTCAGGAACCAGAAACGTAACAGCACCAGGAGAGTACAAAGTGCTACACCTTTCTAGAGTACTGAAAGAAAATAGATTATAGAGTATCCCGAGAGGAGGTGCTCTCTGACAGGTGAGTCTTTGGGAGGTTTTGAAGATTGAGAGGGACTCTGCTGCTCTGGTAGCCTTTTGCAACTCATTCCACCAGCAAGGAACCAGAATGAGACCAGTCTGTGTAGGGAGTGTGTTGGAGCAGGGAAATCAACAAACAGGGTTGGACACTGGCTCTCCAAGTTTTGGCACCCCCAGTGCAGGTTGTTATTGAACGAGCAAACAGTAAACAAATGAAAATAACACATTTCGGTCTGTAGATGTAACACCACACAGTCGTGGTGCTCAACTACCCGATCTGCGGTCTCAGAGCCTGGTCCTCAGCTGCTACTCGCAGCACGAATGCTGACCATACTCACCAAATTCCAGCAGTGTCTGACAGATGAAGATATGAGCTATTGACTGCATGGGCTGTGTGAGATAAACAACCAGAGAAATTCAGGCATGAAGCAACACTGCGCTGTTTTTGCCAAATCCAGAAAAGTCGCTTTGTGCTTATGTGGACACACAACAGGGTTGCTCAAACATTTCAAAATTAAAGATTCAAAGAGAAGAATGATACAAGTACCGGGATTTACGGTGAGCCATCAAGTATTAACATTACAGTTTAATGAGAAGACGTGATTGTAGTAATATGGAATCACAGAGGGACCAAAAAGCGCAAGCAAACCATAAACCTGGGTCATAGTGTGGTGCAATAGGGCCACCTACTGGCGTAACCCTTCTGCTGCCTTACACGTGTGTGTGTTTACTGGTTAATACACTGCTGTTTATTTAAAATACACAAAAACTAACCAAGCCTCATTCTTTAGAACTGTTTGTTGCTTAACTTCACTGTATCGTGAACCGTACCGAACCGTGATGTCAGAACTGTAGTGTGAACCGACCGTGACCTTTCTGTACAGTGACATCCCTATTACAGTTAGTATCAGAAACACCAACTTGTTACGAGCATCAGAAATAAAAATAATGTGTCATGATATTTTTGCCATAATACCCACATTACTCACATCCCTGCTTCACTCAATTGTTTACTATATTATAGTAGAGGTGGGTGATACCTCGATTGATTATTATTGATTTACAGTTCAGGACGATTTGTTTTCATTAGGGACGCACCAAAAAAAGGGGAACTAACGCGAAGGAGCGTTCTACACAGGTAAATTTACACGGCGCAACCAAACACTAGCAGATTCACACACACAACAGGGGGAAAGCTGGGGCTTGTACCCAAGAAAGATGTTGCAAGATGTTGGTTTGGTTTCGCGCCATCGGACACAGACCAAACAAGTCCTCGCTGCAAAGTCTGTTTAGTCTGTTTCAACTAAAGGAAGCAGCACAACAAATTTATTCCAGCACCTGAAGCAGAGGCACACAGCAGAGTGGGAGAAGTGCAGCTCCCAGCGAAATGAAAATAGCCACAGCACCAGCACAACATCCAAGCAAGCATCAGTCCCCGACACGTTTTCAAACAGTGTGCCATATGACAAGAATGGGGCACGTTGGAAGATAAACGCTGTCGCAATGTACACTGCAAAAGACACAGTGCGCATACATACTGCGGAAAGGCCAGGATTCATTAACACGCTAAAAGTTTTAGAC
>JBBPDH010000017.1:15211500-15223203 GCA_037974565.1 Clupeocharax schoutedeni | reverse complement strand
TTGAGAACATGGTTGTTGTTCAATAATAAAATTATTCCTCAAAAATACAACTTGCCTAATAATTCTGCACTCCCTGTGTGTGTGTGTGTGTGTGTGTGTGTGTATGTATGTATATATACATACATATACACACACACACAAAAAACACTCATAGATATATTAAATTCTTAAAATATATTTTATCCGTATACTTTTCTAAATATGTATGTAAAGATGGGGGAACACAAGCCTAAGAATTTCAGTATGGTAATGATGCCACATTGTTATATGTATATGACAAAACTTGAAACTTCAATATAACCAACAGAATATGGTATATTTCTGTTCTGTAAACATACTGAAAATGAATCTATAAACCAAAGTCGTGTTTTACTGTATCTGCTTTGAACTGTGTGTATCCTGATTGTGTTTTTTCAGGCAAAAAATATGATTAGCTTTCATGACTGTCTTGCAAAAGGACTGTAGCTTTCACAAAAGGTTAAGTTCCACACTTGCTCCAAAAAGCATGGTTCACTGCACAGCAGACAGTTTTTGTAATGTCGTGAGCATAATAATGTTCTTAGCATTTTACAAGTCTTGCCTTATGCAAATGTTTAGCACTCATTAGCACAAGAATTGTTATTCAGCACTGTTTCAGTCCCTGTTCAAGACAGAACATTTCTCAGAGCTCTTCAGGTTATCAGCTGCTCTGTCACAGGTGACGCAGTTCACTCAGTTTCCAAGGATAAGTAATCCATTTTGTAGTAGTGTATCACAAAGGAGAATGGAAAAATGATCAAAATGATGCACACTCTACTGTTCTGCTATAACAGAAACGGCTTTTCAAATGTAAACCATTATTAGGTTGCGACTACAATGATTTTTATAATCAGTGTGGATATTTTTGTGCTGATACAGCGTTTACTTAAAAAGTACCCTCCAATGTCCATATGTGCATTAATTCCAACACATTTCGATGTGAGGCAATATGGCATCTATTTGCTGTCATCATTGCTTAAAATGATTTCCCCTCATGATGAAACCAAAGAAAAATAAAGAAAGCAAGACCCATAAAACTCACAAACTGATGCAATGCATAATACGCTGATGGCAGGCGGTGATTCACTTTACTAAATGCGACTGAAATGGTGTTTATGCTGTGATATTTACTGTGGAAATTTGTTTTGAAATAAACTGCTAAAAGGACTCTCAGGAAGGACTTTTCCAGGAAGTAATCAGAAAAGTAACGCAAGCATATTTCAGAGAAATAAAAAGCTATTTTCATTGGATCACTGAGTACTTGCTCCAAGACTGTAAGTACTTCTTTGAAGATGTTTATTACTGCTCTTCCACAAATAACCAAATGTTAATGTTTTACATCTAACAGATACAGAACTCATATCCCTAATACACATTAGCAAGATGCTCTATTACATACAAATGTGTGTTAGCAGAACAGAACCAGATTAAGGCCTTGAATGTCCTGATGATGATACAGGGCACATCAGTTGCATAAAGCAAATCATCCAAGAATTCATACGCTCATGAGAAACACCAAGTCATTATAAAACAACTATCATGCAAAGAGCTTCTTGTGTATGAGGTTATGGAGGTTAATCCTCATCAGGCATTGTTTCATACTGTACTGACAAGCACTTCATTTATTTTCTGCTAATACAGAGGGAGAACACTGCCTGGGTTTTGGGCCACAATGTCTCATTTTAATAAGGTCTTGATTATCTACTGCAACAAGCCAAATGACCACAACAATTTAAGAAGACCAGGTTAAAGCCAGCAACGACCTGGATCGGAAACCTGCTTTATAATTTATTTGCTTGCAGTGAATCAATTGCTTCTCATCTTACACAGTCCACGATCTTCTCATTCTAATATCCAATCACAAATCAGTGATTGGAGACTCTACCAACTACCTTTGGTGGCATCTGAGAGAAACTAACAGAGTCACTCGAATGTATAAAAATATGAAAAGTTGAGGAGGACTTGCTTTAAGGTAACAGAAATACATAGTGCCATTGTGCAAAATCAGTTTAGGTGTGTTTCTATGATGCTTTTTTACATCCAGGTGATTCATCACTATTGCTGAGGGGAGCAGAGGGAGTGCAGGTTGCACAGGCCAGCAGAACCAAAGAGAACACGATACAGGCCTTTTTTTTTTTAGGTGACCATCAGCATGTTTTATTTAAAATGGCAACCTTGCATTTTCTAGTCTACAGCACTAGCCTCGTCTTTCTTCTTATGCATCAGTGTTTCTCTAAGAAATTTGTCTTACAAGGGGACCAAAGCCCCAAACAGCCTTATAAGTACAACAATGGTCCTACAACCAGTTAATTGTCGATTTCACATTCTCCTGCAGACTACACTTTAGTTTTTAATGAAGATGTTTCAACCAAAGACTTTACCAAGGCTGATGACGTGCAATTTAAATTAAATGAACACACAGTTCTACCCCATAGTTTAGCTGTGTGAGTCATTCTGACGTTTCTATGTTTGATTAAAGATCATCACCACAATGCAAGGTTCCTCGCTCATTTAAACGATCTACTGTTTTTATTTAAGACAGTTCTAATGGGCTGCACTTACTTGAGCATCTGGTGCTGCTATCAAAAGATAATTATGAAGTAAGCAAACTAAAGGAGAAGTGACCAAAGAACACTGCACAACATAAAAAGATTGCTAATAAATAGTTTTACACTGCTATAAAGCAAACTACCATGGTATTTCTAATTTTGCAAAAAATGACTAAAGCACTGAGTCGTATCTTAATTATATTAAAGTCGGCCATAAAGTGATTATTGTTAATATTAGTTGTAGTAGTAGCAGCAGCAGTTCTTTAGCCATGATGACAGAGCGGATTATCATCAGTTAAGCATGGTAACCAGAACCGTATTAGCATCAGGACAAATCTGACATCATGGCTGGCCATGATATTTAGGGCAGGCTGGATCAGCAAACAGACATTTAACCTTTTTAACATTCTTTTTGGCCTATTTTCCTTAATCATTATAAGCGTAGTGGCAGTTTCAACCTAGTGCAGTTAAGGCTAGCAGGGGTTCCCGTGTGCCCATTAGTACATTATGACTTTTCCCCCCAAACTAATAGGTGCGCAGCAAAGTCTAACACCCCAACCAAGGCTGCAAGGAGAAAGAAATCACTGGACTCAGTGGGCATATAACATACAAACACAGCCTATTTGGCTTGTCCAGCACTTAGCAGTGGGGAGAAATGGGACACTGGCACCTTTCCCTTTCAGTGAGGCTGCAACCAACTGCATTCTCAAGGCTTCATGACTGTTTCAGCACTGGGGCTGGGCATTGCACTACAATATTCACAGCTTAGACAATGACATAATGGATAATATTTGGTAGCAGTTATACTGTAGTACAACCTCTTTGAACAACATACTGACACCATGTTGTGGCTGCAGTGTTGAAATCTGAAATATGATGCAATTCAGCATCAAGGAACTAGAATATGTTGCATTTAGTCGAATTATAAGGTGATAAACAATTAATTTCATGCTGTCACAACACTTGTTCCAGCTTATGTGTTGTGTTTTCAATATATTGTTTGCCAACTGCTAGCATCATATAGTATTTGCAGTACTAATATTACACAAAGCTGTGCTTGCCAAACAACTTTTAACCAATCACTAAACTGTGTATTGTGTGCTACGAGTATCCAGACCATTGACAGATATCCCTTGAGTATTCCACAGGTCAAAAGCCATTTACACAATCCAACAAATAAATTCTGGCTAGACTTAAAGGGCAACTCCACTGATTGTTATGTAAATAATTTGTCACCAAACACCTTGATGAATATTTTGTCCAAAACATGCAGTTTGGACTCCATCATTAAGCCAACTTGCACAGCCCACCTCAGAAATGCTAGGCCATTTGTGCTGGCCGTCTCTGCCAGTGTTTCAGATCAAATATCAGGCTCCCAGATGGAGGGAGCAGCTGCAGCAGGCCGATCGCGGTGCTTCAAACGCAGGAAGACACGCAACGCGATCTGGTACCAGCAGTCACTAGTACAACACAGTAATTCACAAAACAGGATTTGCTCACAGCAGTTTCTTGCTGCTTGAACTAAATAAATTGCTTGACTAAACATGCTAACAATAGAGGGAAGCAAGGAGCTAATATCTAGCCTTATGTCACTGTTTAATTACTTGATGGTTATACATTTATGGTATTTAGCAGACACTTTTATGCAAAGCAATTTCCATTCCCTACTACAGGTGACAGTCTCCCTGGAACAACTTGGGGTTAAGGGTCTTGCTCATGCTGAAGGTTGGATTCAAACCCATGACCTCTTGATCCAGAGGCAAGAACTCTACCCACTAGGCCACCGCCACCCCGATTTTATACCATTTTATTCACTGTTCGTGAATTGTTTAGTTAAAAACTGCTCCTGTTACTAACATACATCTCTCTAGAAGGATGTGCCTGCCAGAACCTTGTCAATGTGACGTGACTAAATGTGAATTAAATGTGTTGTGAACAGCATGCAACAGTGAAACCATGAGAGGCCAACTAGAAAACAGGCAAAGGCTGAACATATGCCAGGAGCATATTCTAAAAGTGAAAAGCAAGAAAGACGATACAACGGCACTTGTAATGTACAAAGTGCAAACAACAATTCTATCAGCTTACATGCAACACTATCCTCCACTCCCACCTTACCAACTTCATCTACAGATCTGTTTTCAGTTTCCTGTGTAGATGAACAGTCCAAAGTATCATGGCCTTTTTTTAATCAAGAACAGAAATGCTATGTGAAATTGATTGCTTTCCCCCCTCCCAACTGTTAGTCATATGACAGAAACAATATTCTACTCCATCAAAACACAGCACAGGAGTAGTTGTCCATTGTTGGTAATTAATCAAAACACTACTCTGAAGACTAACTGGGTAAACTGTGTTTTCAAAATACTGAACTGGTTAAATATTGACAAAGATTCTTTAAAACTTCATTAAATGAATGAATGGATGGATGAATAAACAAACAAGGTATTTTATATGGGTCTTTTGGCCTCTGTTTTTACTAAGGGAGAGCATGTTGATGATTAAATATGTATTTATACTTAAATGCCCAACATGCAACCCATCGCTGTCAATTCTCTGAGAAGGTAAAATTTTATTGATTATATGTGACAGGTACCACACCAATATGTACTCTACTGCCACTATGACAAGCCATGTCTGTGGTTACTACTAGCTCTGCAAAAATATCAAATCGATTGGAAAATCAAAAGAGCAGGGATAAGAACACAGAATGAGGGGTGCTGGCTCGCAGTTTCGGAGGAATGCAGTGTCAAAAGTGAGCCAAACAAATTCAGACAGAGTGGCCCAATATGGAATGATCTTGAGGAACCTTTTAAAACATTACACATTGTTTATTACTGTTCAGTTTACGGAAAGTCCACTTGTAAGATTTATATGGCTATTAAAACACTAATACCTCAATTAATTGTCAAAATTATTGCTATATTACTCAATTACTTGTAGAAATTGACAGTGACAGCACTGAATAGCTGTTTGGAAACATTACTCAACTAGGATCCCTGCTCAAGTGTGTGTTTATGTGCATTTGCTTACAACATTTAGATCTTCTGTTACACCTCAAGGCTCTATTGAGTTTCTTCCTGAACTAAGAGTTAAAGCAGTGCCCACAAAAACTTCCCAACAAAGACAACCTTTCAGCAGTCTCTCTCTCTCTCTCTCTCTCTGTTCCGCCTTTTACTGCCAACTCCCTTTTCTTCCTGTTACCTTCTGGCTCCTTACACCATCTATTTCACCTTCTCAACTAGCTCTCTTTAAAAATAAATGAATAAAAATAAAAAGAATAATCTCAAACCCCAGTACCAGGAGCTTACTGGTCATAATGTGTAAATCAATGCCATAAATGTGCTTTAATTTTGCTTTAGCACTTAGGGCTGCTGGACTTGTGTATAAACAGTATATAGCAAAAACATGTGAACAGCTGCTCCAACATGCTTATACACCGGGAGTCATTACCCTGTAGTGATCTCAGGGTTCTCATCAGGTCACTACAATCTACTGTTTGCTAACACTGTGCTACACTGATGGGGCAGAAGGCTGCAAAATGCTAATAAACCCTCAAAATAGCCCCAATGTGTTTTTACTGTGTTGTACACCCTGACCCACCACAGCGCCCAAATAGCAGACTACAAGAAAACCTCATTTTCAATGCAGTCACGAGTGCACAGACAGATACAAATGAAATAAATCACACGAGAAATAAAAACAGCTAAAAAATGGACACGTTAAATGTATCTGAATTACATTACATGCTACACAGATTTGTAAATGGGTGTGGCTAATATGTCAAATATTTAATTCTTCAATCCTAGATAGGACCCTATTATATATTTTTTTTACAAAGCTGGAATTCACAAAAAGTAGTAGCCATGCCACATTTTAAAAATCTCATAAAAAGTATAACATACCACTAGACTAAACTAAAACAAAAATAATCATGTAGGCTCTCATATAGGTGAGATACTCATGATATGATAAGGGTAGCATATTCTGATATAATTTGTCACCAAGATAAATCGTGTTTATGGTCTGGACCTCAGGTTAAGCTTAAACAACAATATCCAACAACAAAAAAAGTCCCCAAAGTCTGTGATTGATAGAATATATACACCAGTCCACAACATTATATGACACCAAAAACCGTATCAGGCAATAAAATATGAACTTTTAAACATACTAACACAGTGTCAGTTCCTTCTACACTGCGCCTGACCACAGCGTTTGTGATTAAAGTTCACCAGACAGGGAAAATATGAAATCTAGCAGCTTACAGCCTGTAGGTGAAGTCATTCAACTGAATAGAGACAAGCTTTACAAAGATAAAAATGGACTTCTGACACCTATTTCCTTAAAGCCCCTTGTCATTCCTGCTCATGTTTCAGAGGACGAGTTTAAGCCCTGCGAGACTGTCAGGCTTCGTTCTTCTCAGGGTGGCCAATGCAAGGTCAGAACTTTCAATAGGTTCTCAAATTAAAACAGAAGCCTCATCAACTATTCAATTTTTTATATAACTGAATAAAGTAACACTTTAATGATACACATGTTTAACGATACAAATATTTTCAGGCTTGATGCTAATTTTATGATCAAAATTTGATATGTTGTCTTAAAATGCCTAGATTGTACTACACTAGTGATGCCCAGATGAGGGTTGACAAATTACCTGCACCCAACAAACCCATGAGTCGCAACATTGCTCTTTATTTATTAGGTTGAATTCTGCTTTAATCTCCCTACTTTGACCCACCCCGTCTGAATCCGAATTTATTAGCCGAAACTAACCCAAATTACGCCTGTGGGTCAACCCACAAATCAAACTCCTACACAATTCTACTCACACACAAATTATTGGTTTGACCAAAATAAATGAGTGTTTTATTTTGAAACTTACAAAGCAGCACATACACTGCAAAGTGGGGATTAAAAAAATAAACCAAAAAAAAACAGTTGCTGTATAAACATTTCTGAAAGTGTTTTGTTAACAATTTAAGAATTAGACAGTTTAATATGACGATGAGGAAAACTATGCTTCTTCTTTTGAAAGTTGAAAACAATGCTAATTTCAAACTGGTTTAATTTTTTGAAAAATTAAACATCCTTATATCCCTAAATCTATGAGGGAGGTCACTGCACACACTAAGTAAGAAACTTAATTTGCTGAGCAAGCAGATTCTTACCACCACTTTCACACCTGCCAGCACACTGACACAAGTCCGATTCATACCAAGGAAGCAGAGGTAAAAGGAAGCACTTCCTATTACCTGCTACCCATAAAACTAGACTTTTAAATTTATAGCATTTATATTAGGGACGTTCAAATCCATATCAAAGGTTTGGGACCTGCGCTGATTCATTCATTCTTTAATGGATCAGGTTTCAGCTATATTAAGTGACACATATTCTTAGAAATTCACTCTGCAGTTTAAATGTCTGAAGTGTGGAGCTATTTAATGGTTGAATATTAGAACTTCTAATACATGCAGCATCAATGTTTTGTCTAAACTCAAAAATGTAAAAAGTGACCTTTATGCTTAGAGTGTACTTTTAACAGCATGAGCTGCAATGCCACCAGAAGCTTGTACAAAATACAGTCCTGCGACACTTTTCCAAGCCAGTAGCGGACTCTGAAATGAACCAATGTATTCACAACACTATGAAATGGTTAGGTCACAAAAGTAGTACACAATTACCATGCACACGCAAGTCATTCTACTGCAGAATATTACATTATTAGTATTATTGTGTTGGCCAAAGCTTCTAATAAATTAATCAAATTAGATCATTCACATGTGGGTCACAATAATATGGTAAACCTTAATATAAACATGCAAGGACACATGCATCGAGGATCCTCTGAAATTCTGTCATTATATTTTAGGCAAAAAGTTTTGCTAGAGGTTTTAGACACTGATCAGCCCTGCACCTGCATTCACAACATCCATGTTTGCACTCAAAAACTGACTTACATGGTTAATAGGTTAAAACCCATCAGCACTATTCAGAGTTAACAGACAATTATATATTAGATTATGCAGCCCCAGTACAGACTAATACAGTGCTTACTGTAGACAGACATTAAGCTCTGTTACATCGAAAATGCGTGCTTGATACACGTATGTTTATAAGACAACTGCTTAATGTACTTTCACAGCGCTTGTTAAAAGCCAGGCCTATATGAGAGGGGTTCCAGAGTTGTTTTAATGCCTTTTACTGAACAAATTTTACATGCATAACTACACAGCAAGTAATGCCATAAAAAGATTTAATCATATAACTGTTAAATAATCAATTCTTTAAATGTTTTTATCTTCAGAAAAGTGTACGGACATGTAAATCTAAAATATGATTACATCACTGTCTACAGTTAGCCAAGAAACAAGGTTATTTAATATTAATCAGCAATATCTTTCGCCTGCTCTCCCCAACACTCCTACCATCATTAACAAAAAAAATGTTACTCAAGGGAAACACATGATTAAAGGTTAGGTAATCAATGTTACAAATTAGTCATGAATATGTTCAAACGAAAATAACTTTACTGCAACAACATGATGCAGCTTAGCATTTATTAGTTTTATGTGGCTGTATTATTCATTAAAATGAACTGATTGGATCCATTTCAGCCAAAACACAACACTAAAGTACTTGGGCTGAAATAGACAGGCAAAACATAAAAGAGATACAATGATAAACACTTGCTGCCTTCATGACAACTCACCTATGAACTATCAAAAAGGAAACCACTATGGTATTTGCAGGTTCAGAGGCAGTGTGGCATTAAGAAAAAACTGCTAATTAGTTTGGATTGTTACAGAACATCAATGGTCTTCACAATGCTCAAATAAAGAGCAACACCTGACAACTTGACTTGAGTACTAATAATCTGCATCAAAGAAAAAAACTGCTGATCACCAGTACAGGGATTTTCTCAAAGGAGAGCAACAAGAGAAGTTGTTTCTATATATGTACAGTCACAAAATAGACAAATGTATACAGTATAAGTCAAGTAACAATGGGGTGTAAAAATACAATGTACTTCAAGGTTCGATGTGATTTTCAGTTCTGAGGTCAGGATTCGAATAGCTTTTCAATAGAGCCTTAATTCAGGAGTTTTAATTATATGCTACATTGATTAGTTTGCCTTAAATAAATTAAACTTTTTAAATGCCTGCCATAACACCCTCAAATACTGCTGCAATCCCTTGAAGACAACACATCAGTTCCAAAACACTTGATCTAGCACACCTACCATACCTGGTAATTAAAAGACTCTATAAATCAAGTGTGTCTGAGCAGGGAAGTAAGTCAAAGTAGACTCAGAACTGTAGAACCCTGCTCTAAAAAAGCCCAGTCATTTGATTGAGAGTAGAAATGTGTGTGCGCATGCGCATAGCATAGGCCCTGTCCACTTTATTCTGAAAGGATGCACACAGATGCCAAGTTTGACTGACTGGCTGTCGTAATCACAAAAGATGGTGAAAGAAGGACACTCAAGAAAACGAACAACTGTATCAGGTGACAGATTTATATATATTTCCATAGAATGTTCTGAACATTTTTTAATACTTTATCAATAAATACCTTCATGTCAACATCAACAAAAGACAGATGTAATCTTAAGCCTTACCAGTTTGATGGCCACATATTCGTTTGTGTAGAGGTTCTTCCCCAGCCGGAGCTCGCCAAAGTTACCACAGCCAATCTTTTTCCCTACTCGGAAGTTTGGGCCAACCATAAGGACCCCAGAGTTGGTCCCGGTGCCCCTGGGTCCAGTCCTGCTATTGGCTGTTTTGGACATCCTCTTCCCTTCCTCTGCCTCTCCCTTCCCACCTCTCTTATCAAAATCCATAAGCTTGTGATACCCTGGCCTCTCCACGGTTACTCACCAGCCATTCAAACAGAGAGGCGTCAAAACAAGCCCCAGGGAAACAGTGGGGTCGGAGGCAATGGGTCAGAGGAGAGTTTTATGTATATAAATATCTAGATGTTTATATACAAAATCTGTATATAAATATCTACAGATCTATCTACAGATGTTGTTTTTATATTAGCAGAAATACCATCCAGAACAGTGATCACACGTTGGTTTAATCCTTATGGGGTTTTTCCCTCTTCTGATGCTGTAGTGTCTTCAGAGTAGCCAGTTACAGCCTAAAATAGGCAGTCTGTGCACGCATATACACACATACATCCATACATACAAACATACAGATTCAACCAGGCACACCCACACACACACACACACCCACCCACCCAGACACACACCCACACCCACACCCACACTCCCACCCACCCCCACACACACACACACACACACACACACACACACACTCAATCACCAACACACACAAACATATATACACAGCTCCTGCTACTGGATCCAGAAAGCCTCTGCAAAACGTCCCCTTGGACTCCTCATTGTTTCCTCCAAATCAGTTTTTGGAAATGTCGCAAACATTCTTCATGGCCAAATATCCCAGTCTGATGGCCGAGGCAGGGACAAACGTGACAGGTTCAAGCAGTGAATTAGTGTGCCTTCTTGCTGAGATATCTGTAAGAAATTAAAAAAACAAAGCAGTTGAAAAGATTAGCAGAAGAGATGAATTAGGTCATGAGTCACAGAGAGGACATATCAATTCATATATCAACAGGACTGTTCGATTAGTATAAGAGCATCCATTTCAAAATGAGCGGAAGAAGCGCTCCAATGATGAATCCAAAAGCTTTTGGATTTACAGGAAACCCATAATACTTAGAAAATCACCTAGATGATCACAGAGACACTAATCCAAGATGTAATTACCAAACAACTGATTTTCAGCTTATGAACTGGATCCGATAGGACTCAATACTAGCAACAGAACATGCACAAAAAGTCAATACACACACACACAAAGTATTTAAAAGACTTAGTCTGCAAATATCGTTTCAAATGCTACATTTACTGTGCTCTTCCATTTAGTACATTTAAGGAATATAAGCTAGAAAATGCGTCATTTCCAAAAGTTACCGTATTTTTCGGACCATAAGACGCACCAGTTTTTAGAGAAGGGAAATGAAGAAAAAAAAAGATTCTGATGTCTTAAAACATTTTATGTGCATTAAAACTCCCGTCCTGCCTCAGCTGGTGTCCGCCCGC
>JBBPDH010000017.1:15185760-15203734 GCA_037974565.1 Clupeocharax schoutedeni | reverse complement strand
TACACTACACTGTACCAGTTAGAGTCCAGTCCCCTGACTCCAGTGAGCGGTGCGTGCGTGCGTGCGTGCGTGCGGGCCCTTGGCGGGGGCGGGAGCGGGGGCGGAGCGTTGCAGCCAGCAGCACCTGACTCCGGCCGCGGCGGGAATAGAGCACAGAGCCGGGCAAGTTGAAAAATTTTTTTTTACAGCACATGTTTAGGCTATATTCGGACCATAAGACGCAGGGACTTTTCCCCCCCAATTCTGGGGGGGGGAAAGTGCGTCTTATGGTCCGAAAAATACGGTATTTTCTGTCAAACAGTTTTGCCCTGGCCATTCAAGCACCAATTCATCAACACCTTTTATGGTTAAAGATTATAATGATTAGACTTTTACTGGATTACATGAAGGCCTCGGTTCATTGCATCAACCAGTAGAAAGAAAAAATATTTGGTTTGTGGATAAGACTGAGACACATACCAGTCATGGGATTTTAAAGCATGGAAGAAAACAGTTGCAAATTACAAGCCAAGCAATGTTCGTATCAGTTTCCACAACCCCTCTACAGTTCTTACAAGTTTCCCCCAGAGCAGTAATACCTATTAGTAGGATCTGTACTGAACTTTGGACACAAAACTGCAATTATATTCAGCCAAACAACGACTATGATTGATAATTATGCCTAAAAGCTGCCAGTACTTTACAACCACCATAGCACATACTGCAGGAATGCTTCTGCCTGTAGAGTTTAAGTGAACATGTTTGACTAGCCAAACAAAACTCAAAAGGAAGTTCCAAGATTAGTCATTGCATGTAGATAGCATATGCAACGCAAAAACAACTTCTCAGTTGCTGAAGAACCTGTTTAATCAGAAATGCTGTTCTTGTAAAGCAATGGGATTTTGTAAAGCAATGGGAATATTACTAAATGAACTGCATTCCCTTTTATTTGTTAACAATAAACATTTTCAGGTTTGATATGATTTTAGATTCTAGGATCAATTCAGCTTTTGATATTTGGTGTTTACAATGTCTTCCAAAGTGCACTAATTATATACTTTACAGATTGGACTGGTTCAGAACATAATTTGTAAAGTACAACATCCAAGTGCTAATCAGTGACTATTTAAAACAGCGTAACACCACTATAAACTACACAAAAGCAGACAGGATGTAAAATAGGTGCTACGAAAAGATCAAGGAACATTACGTTATCAACATTAACAGCTGCTACACTGATGCATTCTTAACAATCAAGAATCCATATGGAAACTATAAGAACTATCCAACCACACAAAATAACTTTTTAAAAGGGCGGAGTAGGTGCTTGTACAGCTTTTTTGAAGAAATTTCTGTAGGAATCTCTAGGAATTGAAGGTATGCTTTAGAAGCAAACCTCAATGGGAAAAAAAACAGCGATAACTGTCAACCACAGCCCTGCAACGCTTAACCAATATGATTACGCTATTTTGTACCTTTCTTTTCCTTATCAGTTACATTTTAAAACTTGTTTATTTTTTGTTCATATTAATAAAATCATTAAATGTCATTTTCTCTTACTATAATTCATTACATAGCCCAAGAGTTAGCTTCAAAACGCTCTCCAGCACAGCAAGCAATGATGTCAGTATACGGGAAGCACAAACAATTAATGCAGGAACCATCAGCAATGCTGCTTTGGCTTATTTGTAAAATGCACTTAAACCAATCAATGGTCACCAGGATCAACCCTTGCATCTTGCTGTAAACACATCTGAGAGAACAGAGGAACTGGCTTGGTAAATAAAAATGGTTTCACATATTTTGGGATTTGGAGTAATAATAAATTATAATAATTAAATATCACTGGTTTTAAATGTATTACTCACCAACAAATTACATCCTTTTGTAATAAGACTTTTCTTTTAGGTAAATATTCCATTATCCATCAAGTGGGCTGACCCGTCAAGCTATTCTATTTAAACTACATTTTCTTCAGCTCAATCAATGTCTGTGGTTAGAGGGAGGAGAAGGATTGTGAATAAAGGGAAGGCTGAATGCAAAAGAAGAAGAAAAAAAAACCTTGGTGGCTTGTTTCTTCTTAGCATAAGATCAATCATTAAGACACAAAGCTAAACTGCACATTTCTTGCACTCATGAGCTGTATTCACAGGTGAGTCATACAAAGAGGATTATATAACCTATTCCAACAATTCAAAGTACAAGGATCCTAAAATTACATGTCGCTAACGCATCGACTCCACCCACACAAACTTAAAATTGATACCACTTGTTTTAAAAATGCATAATTCCTTTTTTCTACATGAATATCCGCAAACAAGGAAAAACTGTGATAGGTATTAGGTATTTAACAACAGGTATTAAACTATAGGTATTGATTTATATTTGCCTGACCACAAGAATAGGGAAAATAAATGAATCGTGATCTGCATTGCTGAATCATAATTATAATGTGTGTGTTCATATGAATTTCAGAATAAGAGAACTTCAAACCATTCATTCAAAACAATTTCAAGCACCGCAGTTCTGAACTGCAGTTCAGTGCCAGGGACTGGGCATTATGGATAAAATGGTAAGACAAAAACAACAGTAAAGAGTTGTGTCGATATCAGAGAATGGCAGTATGGACAACACATCAACAAGCACAAATGATAGAAATGTAAAGAACACGGCAGGAGAAGTAAAAATATTGAAACAGCTTGTCTTGTAATTAGTGGGTTGACTAAGCCATATGCCAAAATGATGTGGATCAAATATTAGAGTAAACGTCAGAGCAACAGCAAACAGAGATGGCGATATCTCACTATACATCCTCACAGCAACACTAGCTTTGGTCAAACCAGCACAGCCTTTATTATGTAAGTAAGCCTCATGGGTCTGGTTAGGTTCAGTCGCGTAGTTTGTGTGAACTAAGCCGTCAGCTGGCCAGAGCCACACTAATCTATCAGGAAGCAAAGCAAAATGGTGTTAGCTAACCAGCTGCCCACGCCTATCCTGTTAAAAAGACAAAAACATGAACACACACTAAAATACACTCAAATACAATGACTCCCCCCAACAGGCCCAGCAACTGGCTAAGACATAACCATGGACATTCAGATACTAACTTGCTTGATCAACTTTTATGCGACCAATTCAAGATCTACATGGTCATTCATACCGGTTCCTTGAAACAACAGTGACATTTAGGCTGCAACTACAATGAGGCCATTTTCAAGATGCTTTAATGTGAAGCTCTTAGGGTCAGCTGGCAGGTTTATGAGGCCTAACAGCTTTACTAGCCACACGGTCAGTCAGACAGACAGACAGAATACTTATATAGACAAAACAGTATCTAGTTTAACTGGCTGATAACCCAGTTAGTAAGATTATACACTTTGTATATCAGTGTTGACAAATGTGCATCACAATTAACACAAACAGGCTACATTTGGGAGTCAACTTTGCTCGTATTGGACAACAAATGTCTTAAGCAAGACATTCAAAACAGAAAACGAGACGAGTGACAATTTTAAGGTGTCTTAGGATAAAAAAAAAAGTGCATATGAATGTAGCACATTGTCTACAGAAATGTTAAAAACGAGAACGTCGTCAGGTAGCAGCTGAAAACTGGAGAAACTAGATAGGAAAATGTGTCTGGTAATTATATATGATGGGTTGACGTTAGATGTTGTAGCTGTTATCAGAATTCTTACCGTCCCACAGACACAGTCTGCTGCCCTATCGTCCTCCTAAACAACTTAAAACTCCTGAATCCCAGAATCAAACAGTCCCAGCTAACGAGGCTAAAAGATCCCTGCTAGCCTGCTAACGACGGGCTGAGCCCCAACTTTACAGAAATAAATTCACTTTTAAACATTTCAGAGCAACAAACTGCCAGAAACGAAAGGACAGATGTCGTTATAACCCATCTATCGATTGAATTCCCAACAGACAGCCCAACTCTTACTGCAACAACACGAACTCAATCCTTTTTTTCTTAAAGTCCTCCTAGCAGCTAATGCTAACGGGCTAATTTAGCGTAGTTGGCTAACATTTCGACTGAAAGTCTTCTCGTATCTTTGACCAAACGACTCGAAAAGAGACGGATATAAACAGCAAATACTTTACCTCTCTATTTGTATCTCTGCAATCATATCCCGCATATTCCTCTATTTGCAGTTCGAGGCGTTTCTATCTGTTGTTATTATTTTTTAATTCCCCGATAGCTAGCCGGGGACACTGCCGTTGTCTCTTTAAGCCGCCCGAGTTTCGGTGCGGAGGAGCGTAGGTCGACACTCCCACTACTGCCGCTGCGCGTTCGACATGACGCATCTGGGTTGGAGAATTCGGCGATCTCTAGTATTGCGCACACCCCATAGAAATAAAAATAATTTCTGCGTGTCGTTACATTAACCCAACAAACGAGGCTGCTGTTCCAGTTCTTGTACATTTTAGTGTCATCCCTCTTTACTGCCACTGCCTAAAATTTACATTTACATTTGATTATTTAAAATCATCTGCTATTCTACAAGTCAATCGTAAGGTTAGAACAGAGCTGGAGAAAGTAAAGCAAAATGATCCCTTATAGTCCTGAACACACCAGTGTGAACATCTTTCTCTGCATTTAACTCATTTAACCCCATCATCAAGTGAAGCGGTGGATAGCCAGGAACAAAGCATCCAGGGAGCAGTGTATGGGGACGGTACCTTGTTCAAGGGTAGCTCAGTGGTGCCATTTGCGGTCCCAAAACAATAAAATGTGTGCTTGGGAAGTGCAGAATATGACTGGGAAACGCTAACCAAAGACACATCTCTGAGACAAACTTATTTGAGGAGGGTCATATCAAAATTGCTGCAAAGTGGCATTTACCAGTTTCAGTGGTGACTAAGTATTCAGTTTTAACCTCATATTTTCGAAAATGATCCACAAACATCACCAAATATTCTGTCAGCAGCTTAGAGGCTTTTCCTGAATCTTTTTCTTCCAGTTTCCTAACATCGACGGAGCATGTAGTTTTATAGTAGTGCGCCTTACACGGGACCAGTAGGGAGCGCACTGCTGCTGTAAGTTTTTGTTATAGGGAGGAGGGGGGCAGAGAAAGGGTGAGAAAGAGAGAGAAACAGATAGGGAAAGTTGTAGAGACATTTTTATGTGAGATTTTAGAGACATTTTTTATAAAAGTGAGAGAGAGAGAGAGAGAGAGAGAGAGAGAGAGAGGTTCACATGGTAACCAGTGATCTTAAAATAGTAATTTTATTTACAACGCAAAACAACCTCTATGTACTTTCTGAGCTTTATAGTTCATAATAGTACAACAGTGATAAATCTGAACAAAAATCTTGTATTTCTAATATATATTGTCCGATATTGTGTCCTCCATATAATATAATTATGCATAGATTTTGCCCAAAATCTCGTTTTTTAGATTTTCAACCAGGAAAGGAATTTTGGATATACTTTGAAAAACTCTTTATATATTTGAAAAAAAAAAACCCCAAAACTTTAACCATTGACAAATGACTGGATCATGGCCATGGATGCACATTAACGGTCATTAACAGGGCAGCAATAACAATTATGCAAAAGGTCACTGAATGATAGCCTAAAGAAATATTGTTTTTAATTTTTACATGCAAGGTTTAATTTTTATTGCATCAACAAACTCAATAGGTATACTCTCATTACAGTGTCATCATATTGAACAGGCCCTCGTACAATCAGGAGATCATTTTGCATTTAATTACCCTTGTCTTTAGGTAATAGACAGCCATTCAGGTCAGTGGCTCATTTGAACAGACAAAATGATGCCGAGCTTCTCAGTAGTTCACAAGCATTTAAGATGATCTTTATCTTACAGTGCATTTAGTGAAAAGTACTCAAAACAACAGGGCAGCACCACACATTTCTCTGCTGCGTTATTGACTATGATGAACCTTCAGGGCCTCTTAACAGTGAGGTGCGCGCTTGTGTAAACTCACTAGCAAGGGTGACCCCGAGGTCACTTAACAGCAGTTTAATACACTACAGTCCTATTCCCAACTTTTTCCCATGCTATCCAGTCCATCTGAGTGCAATAATGTGGCCCACAGGAGCACCTGTTCCCCTCCTTATATCCCCGCTGACAACTGGCACAGCAGGGTGTGTTTTTTCTTCCTTTGTTTGGGTTGGGTGGTGCAGCTACAAGTCCAGACGTGGATAAGCCACGGATTTAGTGTGACAGGCACTCTGTAGCCCAAGGCCACCACATTTGCCCATTGAAACGATATCTGCAGCATTACTGTGTGGTTGTATGATGGGTAAGAATGCAGGCGGGTAAGGTAGAGTCGATGACAGAAGGCCCAGAGCACGAGGCATTGGATGCTGCTGCTGCCGCACTCCAAATATAAATGGTGGGAGAGCAGTGGGGGAATGCAGCCTGGACGGGGGCTGGAAATGAGCTGGGTCTTCTGGGCAAGCTCTGATAGGACTGGCACTGGCGTCCCTGCTGGATGAAAGTTGAGTTTGGGAACTGAAGCCTTTCTCTTCATCTGTCAGCTCTTCTTTCACTTGTTTGCTGTCACGGCCATCCTCTGGACCCCGTCCTTTTGGGAGAGGGGCAAAGCGCTGGCCTTTGCGAAACTTGGCGCGTCTGTTCTTGAACCACACCTGAGCATATTCAGTCAGAATTGGAACAACGTTAAAAAATTAAGGCCATTTCACCACTAATTAATAGGCAACTTTTCCCCATCCAGTCTGCAGGGACCTGACAGTTCCGATCTTTCCCCAATCCTAACTCTCTGCACATTGAACTTAACAATAATGTATAAAAACACGGACTGTCTGAGGGTCCCTGAGGACATGGATTGGAAATAATGGGCTGGACCTAAAGCAAATGGTAGTTGATCTTATTGGAATTAAAATGACATCACTTAAAAAATCCTTTATATAATGTAATGTCCTGTAATGTACATTATGCAAAATTTCTTGACCATTGTGTAGAATTACATTACATTAAACACATATCATTCTTTTCTTTCTGTAAAGTTACTATTTAATATAAAAAGTTTTGGCAATCTTCAGTTAAGAACAATAGTAAGATTGTACATAATATCCAGAAGTGTCACTATGAAGCCTTCATACCTGGATGCGTGCCTCTGGGAGGTTGATGCAGACAGCCAGCCTCTCTCTCATGCCCACATCCGGGTACTGGGTTTGCTGAAAGGCTTTCTCAAGCGCCTGCAGCTGTGACACAGTGAAGGCTGTGCGGCTCCGTCGCTGTTTCTGCTGGTTCCCATAGCGCGCTTCAAGTATGAGCTCTGAAGAGCAGAGATGTTGTTCAGACTTCCCAACAATATATAAAATATGCAGCTCTCTACGGGTAGAACTTTTATCTACTAATGCAAAACCATCAGTCTATAGCCCTGTTTCACTGCTATTCCCAACATGTCTATGGGATTGTCATTTCCGCTCCACAGTCTTTAAGGTGGTTCTCTTGTATTATAAGCTCAAGTAAAGTTATGTTAAAGGACCCACCGGAAGGATCAAGGGATTAAATCAACATAAGCTTAGACTTCAAGAGCGGTACTCGCCCAGAGTGCTACTGGGTGCAATTTGTAGGGACGCAACAACTCACCATATTGTATTACAGCATATCATTGCATCATGACTAACATATTAGCTTGTAGATGCTGTTAGCTCAGGGTGTGAATAAAACAGTTTCTGTTTCAAATATTGTATGTTTGTAATGTTGCATACTCTGATAAACTGAATATTGAATGTGAATGTGAGTCATAGGGGTTTAAAATATCTCTCTGTTAGTGTATTAAACACCTTCACCCTGTAATTAATAGTCACACTTACTTAGAAAATTGTGGCTTTAAAAGCCACGCCCATCCCTACTGGGACAATCATGGGATCGATTAGCGTCCAGTGATTTTAACCGGACATAATACAGCAATAAGGTCACTTTTGTTATACTATTGGTATAATAAATATACTGTTGCTGATTTTTTTGGTTTCTTTTTTATTGATTGATTGATTGAAGTTTTAAATCCCAATGTTACACTAAATCTAGCGCCCCCATCAGGTTACAGTTATTTTCTAGGCAGAGACTAGGGCGTGAAATGAGACCCAGTTGCAGTCATAGGCTGCCTAAGCAGTACATTTTCTTTCCTTTTCTTAATTTTGTCTGATCTGTAGTGTATTGCGTCACTTAATTGGTCAGTTCAATTCACCAGCATCCAGGCAAAGCAGGCAGGAGCTTCATTCAGTTATTTGAGCACAGCTATAGTCCAGTGGCATCATCTAGAGCAGTATTTCTTCCCAACAGAAACTGATCCAACTCATCAGCTAAATAATAAGCCCTTCACTGACTAATGTGTGACAGCAGGAAAACACTTGGCTGTGTCGGAGCAGAGCCATTCCAGCTCCAGGACTCTGAACCACTGGTTCAGAGTGAAATGAATGTAATCTTGAGTGGCACTTTTACCCGCAAGGCGCTCTGCCACAGTGAGGCTTTGTATTGGTGCTGGAGCTGGAGGTCGGTGTGGAGCTGCCATCTGCTGGTGGGGGTCATAAAACAGTGAGTTCAGGCGAGGAAAGGGGTAAAGACCACCACCACTGCTGGGTCCACACAAATACAGCGAGTTCATGGCTGCTGGCTGTAAAACAGATCCATGAAAAAAATCAGTATCCAGACATTTCTAATGCAATAAGTCAGCTAATTCTACCGTTTTAGACAAAAGTTTTGCATAATTTATTGGTTGAGATTTATTCAGAGTGGGCTCATGTTAAACGTTTCATTGCAGAGACATGCGCTGGCTCAGGGTTCTTTACAGTGGTGGTGCTGAAAACCATATATCACAATGTCCACAACTACAAGTACAGTTACATTCCAAGACCACCTCCCTTTAGTGAAAAACCGCACTGTTGTGTTTTGGTTTCCAGAACACTTTGTCATTTTAAACTCAGTTTAATGCATTACCCTTAAAGAAAATGTAAAGGTAAACCCGTATTTGAATTTAAATTCCACACCGAGATATGCAACTGGACAAAAGTATTGGGATACCGCGGCAAGGTGAATGGTTTTCGGAGAATAAAACCTGATCTACTCAGGTTAAAATTACAAATGAGGGCTCATTGGAAAGGTCTCCTGGAGATCAATCCAACTGTGGAATTTGACTGCTTGCACCATGGAGAAATCGTACTACGAAAAAAGTGCTTCCAGGTCGGCTACAGGCTGCCCTGAGTCCCCTTGTGTGGAAACAACCAGAAAAAATATATTTATTGCCACAAAAAAGCAAAAAAGGCGGAGGATATATGCAGATTCCGCATCGTTGTGGGGATTTCCATGTAAACTGTGAGTTTGGTTCTCAAAAAAAATCTGTGCAGAACTGCGGGATCACTGTATGCCCATTTCATTTACTGTCCAAAATAACCATTTAACCTACACATGCTGTAGCCTGTAATATAGTGTATAATGTATAAAGACTTTAGACTTTAGGCAGTGTATTTGTAGTTATTTTATCCATCTTTCTTTAAGGGATAAACTATTCAAACAGTTGGATCCTATGACTTCTATAAAACAAAGTTTGACTCATTATGTTTCAGGAGCATTTGAAGCAATTTTACAACAAACCACTATGGCTATGTTTACATCTTAACAATTTAATTATATATATTTGTTTAAACATTGCTCACACGTTTATGAGCCCTCCTCATTATTGGGCTGTGAATATATAGTGTACATTTAAAAATATACAAGCTGTCGTGGAAAAACCTGCAAATGTGCAAGAAGTGCAGAAGAAGCTTATTAGTCACAAACCAGTTTAAAATATCTTGCCAAGTTCAAATACAGTGATTATAATGTAATAAAACATTCATGCAAGCAATTGGTTATCATTTCAATGTAACAGTTTGCAGGCCTGTAGTGGGAAATTACCTGGGAAGTAATTACCTGGGAAGAAATTCCTGCAAAGTGTGTTTGAGTCCAGTGTTTCTCAGGCCTGTAAAATCCCACTGCCCCACACCCAGTCCAGCAAGGCCTATTTAAGAAGCATTACCACCAGCGTCTCCCAGCCATTAGCCAATAGAAAGAAAGGTATTAGCCCGGATTTAGTGGGATGAAGGAGAAGAAGGGGGTCTGGGGGCTCCGTTTTTTTTTTAAACTATTGAACTTGAGAGATTTAAGCAAAGGATCTCCCTTCCATAAGCGAGCATTTCACCCCTCCCCCTCAGTTAAAACAATTAAAACAATGAGGGGCGCTGATCTGTGGGCCTGGCCACATTAGAATAGGGCTTTGGCAGCTTTAACTACAGGGGTGTGTGTGTGTGTGTGTGTGTGTTATTGTGAGTTCATGGTTTGTTTTGCTAACAGGTCCCATATTCTGCCCATAAAGTGTGAGCTGAGAGTGCAGTTCCCCAAGACACTGTCTCACATGTTTGGGGTAAAAACCAATAAATTTGAAATTCTTGAAATTGTTTTGCCTCTAAAATATCTGATATTATCTATCCATACCCACCAGTTTGAATCTATACACCATATGCCCAAAGTTATCCAGGTATCCTTCATATTTAATGAGTTGAGACACAGGCATATCAAAGCTCGTATAATGTCTATAGAGCAGCATTGCCAATTAAATGCACCCTGGAGCAGCCACACATGCGCTAAAGGTTGCTGTATTCAACAGTAAGTATTAGCTGGAGAACTATAAAGCCACCCAGCAGGATAAACAGAATTGCATTCTCTGGAGTGATGGAGCTCCATCCAATACAACTTATATTAGAGTTTGTGATCAGGGCCGAACCATTCAACATCAGTACTTGGCTTCACTAATGCTCTCATAACTTAAATCCTCACAGCAATGGTCCAACACTTTTAGAAGAATAGAGACTGTTACTGCAGTGAGGGGAGATTAATATCCTTTATTTCAGAAAGAGAAATCAGGTGTAAAGAATAAACCCATTTCTGTAGCTGGAAGGTAAGAAAAGAAGGTAGTTCACAGTTATTTATTAAACTTCAGCCATTAATCACCACATTTTAAAATCGGATAACTTCAATTCTGCGACAGTGCGCTTGTCTGAAGGAATAAGAAGAGAAATAATGGAGACCAGTTAGTTTTAATCCAACCCCCTACCTGAAAATCTATTCATTCCATTTAAGGCTTAGATTCTGCAAAAGTCAGACAGGAATGCTGAAACAGTTTGGTTTCTAGATGAGAACAGAGCAATTAAATGAGTAGTTATGTTCATGGTGAGAGGTAAAATGACAGACCTTGTCAATTTTTCTACCATTTTCCTTCAACTTCTTGTCCCTGCCCACCTGTGCAGCGTGACATTTGCTAGATAAACACTCAACAGCCGCAAATCAGATCATCGGCAGTAAAGCCGCGGCGGTTAGGGGCTGCAGGGTTTTAGAGATGTAAATTCCCCTAAAGCCTGGTCAAACTGTGCTGCTTAGGGCCAGAAAGACGAAGCATGCAGGGGAGCTAGATTACGTTTCCCACGAGTATCAGCAGTGATCCACAGTCCAGTGGGGGTTCACCCCACCCACCCCCCACCCCCACCCCCACACACACACACACACACACACTAAGAGGGCAGCACAGGAACCCAGCGCAACAACCAAGTACGCACAGCAAGGGCAGAACACTGGCTGAAAGAAGGCCAAACCACATATTAGCCTCACTTACCTTTGCCATGGCTTTCCAGAAACTTGAGTTCTTCCTGCCAGTGATGGAATTCTAATCTTTCAGAATCTGGTTACAATTTATACACAGAGTTTGTGGATGGTGATTTATATCTTCTTGTAATATCCAACCTCTTTTCTTCTTCGGCTTCTTCACTGACCATGGAACATATGCTTTCAGGAACTGCTGATGGTTAATAGAATATTTTTTTTCACAACTTATATCACTGTCTGCCAGACGATCCCAAAGCATTTCAAATACACCCTCATAACTAAAAATTAGTAAGGTGTTCTTTTATTAATATGTATATAATTTTTCATCAGTGAGTTCACTATATCAGTTGCATTTATGGTTGGTCAGTGAGAGGTTTTTTCTAATATTATATCTTAAAATTCTTCAATCGAATGGATATAATGCGGATGTTGTTGATAGAAGGTATGCCCTTTAGCATATTTTTTTCCTGAAATAAATTGTTAATGTTTGCCCACTTAAACGTCCCTTTAGCTACCTGTTTCCAAACCATGTGGATTTTTGTTTCGCTCTGCATTGAGGCCTTTAACCCCCTCCTCCTTCTTTGCGATGCTTTTGCCTGTCAAGCTATATTAGTGTCTGCTTAAAATAAGTCATTTAGAAGAGCTTCGGTGGCACAGGCCTTGAACCCCATTTAAAGCTCCCGGCTCAGAAGCCTTTGTCTCCTCAGCCTGCGGGATTAGCGGAGATTTGCTGCTAAGAAAAAAAGTAGTTATTTCATGGCACTTTCATGATGAAACCTGGCCAAAGCTGTGTTGGCTGGGAGGATTAGACTCACACAAAGACGTTGCTTGTGTGACTGACCCCCTCCCTAAAACCACTGCACTCCCCTCCACCTCCTTTACTTTCCTCTTCTCTCCTCTCCTCTTCTCTTCTCCTCGCTTCTCATCTCACCTTATCTCTTCTCTCCTTCTCACCTTATCTCTACTCTTCACTTCTCTTCTCTCCTTCTCACCTTATCTCTTCTCTTCTCCTCTCTATGCTCCTCTTCTCTTGTCTTCACTTCTATTCGCTTCTCTCCTTGTCTCTTCTTTTCTCTTCTCATCTCTTCTCTTCTCTATCTCTACAATATTTCAGGCCACCACAATTTTTTATCTTTTAGATATTTACATGTTAATGTGTAACTGGTTGTAGCACTCCTTAAACGGCCTATATCATGGAAAATGGAACCTTCCTGCATGTTTTAGATCATTGTGTAATATCCTCTTCAGTTTCTACCATGACTAGCCTTGAGGATGTAGAATACTCTCTGTTCTGTATACCCATAACAATTTTTTCACCCCTTCAAAGCTTAATGGTGGATCCAACAGTTGCCAAAGTATTCTTCTAACTGCTTCTCCTTCATCCTCCAAACATATATTTGAGCCAGCGCTGCACAGAAGTTCAGTTCATCACTATCCCCAAGCTAGCCATTTTTTACCTTGGCAGTGATGTGGATATTTTTATTCCGTATTTTTCTGAGGTTTTGACTTGACAAACACTTTTCCTTTACTTTAATTTTTCAATGAAATTTCAAGCAGGAAGTGTTTTGACGTCTTTTATAGTCTCTTGCTTTGTAACAGACACTTATCTATTACTTTCAGATCCCATTCCATCTGCTTAGATGAGTCCACGCCTGTTGAGAGGTCCGAAGGGTCACATCCTTTATCTGGACTTGTCTACACCAGACCTGGATTAAGGCCTGATGAGCCCAATAAGCCCCAAGATTGGACAAAACAAATAACACAAATGGATCAACTGAAAGGATCCCCAAACATTTGAACGAATCCACTTTCATTTATTTTTTTGCTTTTTTTCTAACAGAACACTTTAGTAATCAGCCGATAAACTAAAATGTATTCCATGCAGATGCTTTGTTAACTTGTTTTCATTTAGAAATATTCATTTGCATTTTTGAGAAGAGCCTGTTTCATTCTAAATAAAACCACACAAGCATCCTAAATGTATTTAGGGTAAAGTAAAACATGAGAAAAATCCTGGATATACGTCTTCGTTTACAGTTTAGGAGAAACACAAAGCCAGTTGTTTTTCAATTCCTCCTTTCCTCTCATCCACTGCCATAACATCCTGGTGTTGACAGATGTAGCTTCAAGCTTGGCCCTACTGCACTGACCCCCAGTGACCATTTTTCTCCAGCCCACACTGCTATTTGAAGGCAGCCGCAGATGGGAGGTGGTTGTTCAAACCCAAAACTTGCTTCTTAAATGCATTCTCATGGCTTTTAAACAGTTTGATGTTTATTTACATTCGTCTAACTGGATGTGCCCTGCACACTAATTTGTCTTAATGCAAGAGTTTAGGGCAAGCTCCTTGGGCATTAGGGTTTAAGTCTCTCCTATAGTTTAAAAGGCTTAAAGGGGATATCCCTAGGCTCAAGGATCCACAGGCAGGGATTAGTGCTTTTAAAGGCATAGGATGGTCCTGATGAGACTTATCAAACTGCCAAAACTCTCTAACATTAAAATGCAAATGCAAAAACACCCTTTGCATATTCCTAATCAACTCAGAGAGGAGAGCAAGGGATCTAACCACCATGCTTGTGTCTAAATATTTACTTCGACATGCTTTTTGCCTCATGAATATACCCTCAATTGAGTAGAAAAGACTTCCCAGTCATGCACTTAAAGTGATAGTCGGGTGAAAAATCTAATTCGAGTAACTCCAAATGCAGTCGGCTGGACTGGTGTCTGAAGTTTGCTTTAGTTCTCTACAAGACCTATGTTTTTTATAAGCAATCAACAGTATATAACCAATAGAACTGTGCATGCCACATATACAAATCATCACATTCTTTGCTCTAAAGATGATTTTTTTTCAAAAAGGCCTACATATGTCATTTCTGACACAGTATGACACACTGAAATATACGCCATGCTATATACACAGACAGAAAAATGGACAAAATTCTGAAAACTTTTGACATAATTTCTATAAAAGTTACATCATATGGACAAAAGTATTGGGACACACCAATAATTCAATAATTATTGAATTCAGGTGTTTCAATCATAACCATTGCCACATGTTGGTACAACGGCATTCCAATACTTTAGTTCATATATTGTATGTGATGTAATTTTGTTTATATTCATTAATAGCAGTATAACAGTAACATACAGATAACACTCATAGATGTAAGGGGCCCAGATACAATTGTCACTGCAATAATGTTGATTTGATGTTGGGGGAAAAGCCTTGAATCAGAATCTTTTGCACTGAATTTGCTCATTGTTTTTGGCCATTGTTACAGTATTGGGTCATACTGAATATCGAATGCTAACACTGTTCAGGACTTAACATTAAAAGCATAATACATTTAGTTCAGTATTCACAAACTATAACACACAATACTTACACTTTGAGGTATTTGGCAAACTGTCTAATCCAGAGTAATTTACAGTGGTAAGCAAGTGCTGCATACGGAGACTTACCTGAGAACTTTTAATCCTGGCTGCGCCCCCTGTGCAGGGATATATCCTCCAGTCTTCGGTATGCCAGGCGTGTGCAGTATCTCCAGCAGCATGCTGTACAGTCCTGTAAGATGTTAAGTTTTAACAACTTGTGGTGACAAACACCATGTATACCCATGTGATGGACGCGTAAAGGTGTGGGTAACGCTGTTGCCCTACATTCATGGTTTGATCCCCATCCAGGCAGCACTGCCCGGTGGGAATAAAGGTCAATCTCCAAATGCTAGCCTTGCCTACAACAGTTGCTCTAAACTACAGTGCCTGGTAATAATGGAAGTAATGTGTGTGATTAATGGCCAACAGAATATACAAGATCAAAGCAAATTCACCATAAAAAACCTACACTACATAGACAAGTATTGGGACACACCTGTTTTTCAGAGTTGGGCTCGGCCCCTTGCCTCCAGTAAAGGGCAATCTTAACACTTCAGCATACCAAGACATGCTTCCAACTTTGTGGACACAGTTTGGGCAAGACCCTTTTCTATTCCAGTATGACTGTGCCCCAGTGCACAAAGCAAGCTTCTTAAAAACTTATCTGGATGGACAGAGCTCTGACCTCAACCCCATGTAGTAACTTAGGGATGAACTGGAACAGAGATTGTGAGCCAGGCCTTCTCATCCAAAATCAGTCCCTGACCTCATAAAGGCTCAACAGAATGAAGGGCCACAAATTCATCAACTCTACAAAAATCTTGTGGAAAGTCTTCCAAGAAAAGTGGAAGCTGTTCTAGCTGCAAAGGGAGATCAACTCTGTATTAAAAACTATGTAATTGAATGCAATGCCATTAAAGTCACTGCTAGGGTTATGGTCAGGTATCCTGTACTTAAGTCCATTTAGTGTATGTTGATTCAGTCCTTAGCATCTAAACAGCACCGTTTCAGTCAGTTTGCTACCTGTGATGCCACAAAATAAATTTTGGATTCTCTGATCAAAATGTGTGAGTGTAAAGAAAAAACTTTTTTAAAGCTTTAAGACCCTTCACGTAATGTTAAAGTTCTTTGACGAACTCTTCAAACATTATGTGAAAAACTTTAACCTTTAAAAAATGTTTTTAATGGCAATTTTAATTATTCTACAGCTTTGCTGAAAAAACTCTTTTTGCCACCTCTTTCTTTAAGAGTGTATGTCATACAGTATCAGAAACTGCAAACGCCTTCTCTAAAGATGTTTTTGCTGATGGACGATATTTGAGATAAAGGAGGAAAGTGGTTTAGTTGACTATTCTTTTTAAAGGAGAAATACAATACGCACAGTATTACAGAGGCAGATTCCAAATAAGCCTGAATGACAGCGGTTTTACAGTGGACAGCTCCTCTGGTGCCAAACAATGGTCTTGGCAACAGGAGTAAACCTTTTATCGACAAGGACCTGTTCTATGTCTGAATGGTTTTTAATGTTCTTTGAATTGTCTAGAAACTACAGGGGGCAGTTGAGAAGGGTCAAGAGGGGTTTCATGTGGCCTTTTGAGACATCCATAGTGGGTTTTGTTTACCGCTCCTGTTCAACAGATGTTTGAGTTTGAGGGCAGATCGTGCTCTCCCTCTCTTTCTTTCTTTAATTACTCATCAATAGCTGAAATTTGTATTGACAAGTGCCTGTCAAGGAGAGAGCTTTGTAGCTGTCAGTTATCTGTGGAGGAGCCGCTTAAAGCAAGAGGCCCCAACACGCGCCAGATCGATCCAGCAGCAGCACAATCGAGAGGCGCCAGGGCTGCTGGAGCAGGACGGGGGGCTAAACACTTCTTCACTGGGGGGATCGATGGGGCCGACTGGCCTTTGACCCGGCACAGTAAGGGATCCTTACTGCAGGCTAGCAGTGCAGCAGCGCAGTTTAAGCCTCCAGCGAGAGATCAGAGAAACACTCAAGAAACACAGATTCAACAAACACAAACACACACACACACACACACACACACACACACACACACACACACACTTTTTCCCCCCAAACTTTTGTCAAGCATCCACCAGCAGAGAACCAGGCAGTCATTCAAGGCCCTGAAAGTTTATAATAACCCAGCTTTCATAACACTGTCAGAATTGATCAATTTAGCTGGATAAATTAAGCCCAAAGTGAGAACTATCACTTTAGCTGTGCAAATTACTCACAAACTTAGTTCTGATACCAGATTCTTAAATACACCACAAAAGCAACTGTGGTTGTTGGACCTTGTGTAGAGTGAGTCTCGACATGCAATTATTGTTTCTTACACTGACATACAATTGAGCGCAAATGTTTTGACACCCCCGTTACAATTAAAACATGTAATTGCATTTTACAAAGCAACAGAAGACTATGGAGATACTAAAACACTTCCTGCTTAAATCTGTCAACCTACAGACTCAAGGTCAACATGTAAGAAATTACATAAAACAAATCATAAATAAATATAGACACACATCCGTATATATGATTTAAAAGGCTCACAGTCCATCAAGTAGGCAACTGTACCAGTGTTTCCGATTAGTACTGCGATCAGTAGTGTGTAGAAATGAACCTAATATTGGATAAGCCCAGGAGTTCATTTTAACATTCATTAACCCAGCAGATACATTTATATGGTTAGGGCGTTCGCCCAGCGATCAGAAAGTTGTAGGTTTGATTCCCAAAACTGCAAGGCACCTCTGAGCAAGGTACTGTCCCCACACACTGCTGTGTTCCTGGCTGCCCACTGCTTCACTTGGCGAATGGGTTAAATGCAGAGGTTGAATTTCGTGCTGTTCACACTGTGTGCAGTGGTCAGTGTTGGGTGTAACGCGTTACAAAGTAACTAGTAGTGTAAGGCATTACTCGTCTGAAAATGGTAATATTATTACAGTTTTCCCGAGCTAGTTACTCGCGT
>JBBPDH010000017.1:15147046-15182354 GCA_037974565.1 Clupeocharax schoutedeni | reverse complement strand
ACAGTTTAATACATCACCCTTAAAGAACATGTAAAGATAAACCCGAGGTTTAAATACGGAGAAGTCACGAGAGAGAGATACAGAGAAAAAAAGAGAGAGATGCAGAGAAAGAGAGAGAGACGCGTAAGAGAGAGGGAGAGAGGGAGAGAGAGAGAAACACGCTCCGGATCCGTGCGCTCCAGAACTGAAGAGAGAGATACAGAGAAAGATTGAGAGACGCGCGCTGCGGTAAAGTCACAAGAGAAGGCACGTGCGCGAGAGAGAGAGATACAGAGAGGGAAAGGGTTGTTTGCACTTTCATGTGAACTGAATTTCTTTCCGTTTTCTTCACAGGCGCAGCTTTTAGTAACGCAAGGATATCGTCACAGTCTCGCAAGACAGATCTGTACCACCCCTACTAGTTAATAATTCTTTATTTGATTTATATACACTGTGGACTTTAATCTGCACACCATGTTTTAATTGTTTCCTATACTACTATACTAGTTGGTGTATGAAATTTAGCACCCCACATTGCATTTTGAACTGTACCAGATTTTGCAGAGATTAAAGCGGGGTTTGGCCGGTGCATCACCCTCTTCTTCTCCCCTGTAACGATGGGACTGGATGTGGAGCTGCTGGTGGCAGCAGAAGATGTGGCTGCAGTTTTCACTGCTGCAGCAAGCTGCGCTGCCTGTTTCTGAGCAATATGCATGCGCTGGTAACACACCTCCTGTGCAGTCAACCTCCGCTGCGGTTTTGGCAAAATGTTAAGCGATGTCTCTGACTGAAAAAGCAAAAATCAATAATAATTCAATAAGTACATTCACATTTTCCACTTTTGAGTAACTGGATGTAAAAAAAAAAAGAGCTAAAACCCAATGGTGGGATGAGGATATATGGAAAGTTATAAACTATCAAATTTCTCTGCTTTTGGTAACCTAATTTTTAACCTAATTACCAAGATAATAAGGAGAAGTCCTATCCGTTCCATCTGTGCTGTGCAAAATCACCAGTAGGCTTGTGAGTAAAAACACTCATGCATGCGTTTATAGTAAGAACAGAACACACATTTCCTTTAGCCTTGAAGTGTGAAACTCTTTTCTTCTGGCCAGGAAAGAGTGTGGTTAAAGTGCTGTGTTCGTCCTGGTCTTCCTGTTCCTCCTTGGGTGGCTGAAGACACACACACACACACACACACACACACACACACACACACACACACACAAACACACAAGCACACAAGCACACAAGCACACACACAATGAAACTAAAAACAATAAAAGACCAAGACATCTAGCTAAAACAATCCCTTAACATGTTTCTCATGGAGAAAAAAATGGTTTAGGGGATAAAATGCAAATTTTCAATGAAAATCACACCCAAAATTTTGATAATAAGTTTAGCAATAGTGTCTGTTTAGCTGATGACTGAGTCACTAACACAAAATATAACTGAGGTTTATACAGGGCTGATAGTGGAAAAAAATCCTGAGCCTGAACTTTTTTTCCCTTGCCCCCGAGGTGAGTAGGGGTGGGTGTACTACGTATGGGACGCACTTTTAACACATAACTTGTTGGCCCTGGGCCCAAATCTATAAACAGCCTATGCATAACCCTGATCATCATTATTGTCAAGTGGCTCTTTTTAGGTATTTTCATATTTCCATTATGCCCCCAGTATTATTCAAGAAAACACAGCATTTTCTTCTCTATATGTTCAGTGCCTAGACTGATATTATCAGCCCACCTTACTACAATCACTGGAATATATGCTACAGATGCTACAGCCATACCAAGACAGGTGGCAATAATAGTACTCCAAAGTACACAGGAATTTATAAACTAAAGTACATGAAAAGGACACACATTCATTTTTCTTTAACAAATTGCAAAATATGCACTTTGTTATTCATTAAAAACCATAATAAATAAATATACTGTAAAAGACAGTATGGGATTAACAAAAAACATTTCTCCCTCCCTTTATTTCTTCCTTTCTGAACATAGTTTTTGGTCCAAAACATGCAAATGGTGACCACTGAACTGAAAAAACAAAATAAATAACTGTAAAAGACAGTGTGGAAAACATTTCTCCCTCCCTTCATTTCTTCCTTTTGGATGAACATTGTTTTTGGTCCTCAGAACCCTTCCTTTCCATTTATATGCCATTCTTAAGCTTCTCAGACAAACGTTTTTTTAAACTAGCAAAGAAAATAGCATTACCTTAACCTGTATCAATCTATTTGACAAAGACACAAGGCCCACCCCTTCCCTACTTCTGACTGGCTCATCGGCTAGTATGTGTATTGTTTGAGTCGTTGGGTGTTAAAACTGCTCTCTGACCTGCGCATCTCAGATCTAGAGAAATGACAGATCAATATCCGCAAACCTGATCCCCCCCCAACCCCCCCCACCCCGCAGCCACAGTACGCCGAAGCGCTACCACCCCTGTTTATATCCATTATTTTAATACTTTTTTTAATTACATTGAAATCAGTGAAACACCCCTAACTTTCTTCTTGGGGATTCATTATCCATTTTTCATGGAAAACATTTTATAAGATCGAGGCTAGACACAATCACACTCAAATTACTAGGATTTCCCCAGAGGTTGTTTATACACTCTATGGGTTGCAATATTGAACTTATTTCATTGTCAAAATTTTAATCAAATACTGACCCCAGAATTAAAAGTCGCATGAAACCAGAAAATATTGTTACACCCATAAAACTACAGTAAAGCTTACACAAGTATTTAAGGGCTATGAAAGAGCATCATCTGTGGTACCTTTTTAGCTTGCCGGCCTTTATCTTCTGTTTTAACATCCTTGGATTCATTAAAGATCCGCAGGCACTCCTCCATAGGATCCGAGTCATAATCCACATCTACCTGCAGGGAGGTATAGTCCGCAGAAACAACTCCATCATCCTCATCCCCTTCATCCTCTCCATGATCGTCTGACAAAAAGGCATCAGCATCTGAGGATTTTATCTTACTGCTCATCAAAGTGCTTCGTTTAAAAGCTGAAGCAGTCTTCCTCACTATACGCTCATCTTCGTCATCGTCGTCTTCTTCCTCCTCCTCCTCCTCGGGGCTCTCATCTCCAAAAAGGTCAGCATGGCTGAATGAACGCGCCTTGGCCTTGGGCTTTTTCCCCTCTTTCTTCTCCAAGGACAAGCTGCATTGTTTGCTCTTGTCTTTGATGCTATTGCTACTGCTATTTTTCTTTTTGTCCTTCTCCCGTCCTCCGCTCTCCAATTTTCCATTTTTCTGTTCTCTATATTTGCTAGACTCATTTCTGCTTTGGTCTACCTTGACCGTTTTGGCCCTCTTGGCATCCCGTTGATCTTTCTCTCCTTTCACCTTCTCCATCCTCTTGTCATTTCCTGCTTTTCCCTCTTTGCACATTCCCTCTGAATCTCTGTCTTTGAATCTGACTTTATCCTCAATGGCCTTGCTGTGGCTCTTCTGTTTTTTCACACCTTCCTGAATGGGTTTCTTTGAGGTTTTCTCCACACTGGAGCCTCCTTTCTTTTCTTTATGGATACTGCTGCTTTTCTTGACAGACTCCTTGTCCTCTCTCTTAGATTTCTGTAATTTACTACTTTTCATCTGGTCACTTTGTCCTGATATTTTTTTATGAAGTGGCTTGTCATTTGCCTCCAAAGCATTGAGTGGCTCTAAGTCAGGGTCTTGGCCCTCTGATAAGGTTTTCTGGGGAGGTTTATGTGCACGACCACTACCCACTAATCTCCTCCTGTTCTCCTCGGCAGAGCTTACACTACTTTTCCTACGCTGCAGGCGACTGACAGGTGTGGGACGGTACTCTGTTCCAGAGCTTTCCTCATCAGACTCAGTAAAGCTGGCTGTGTACTTTGGAGGATCTGTGGTGCTTTGGAGGATCTGTTTGGGCTTCTTTACCGTAGGTACATATTCCTCGTCCACAGCTTGTTTATCCCAGCCTGCAGGGTAGGCTCTCTTCCTCCCATCCACCTCTGCTGCAATGCCTAAGTCTTTCCCACCTTTAGTAACCAGTTTAGCGGAAAAGTTTGAGAGTGGGTCATACTCCATGTCAGTGGAAGGTTTAGAATTATCGACTGTGTATTTACTCTTTAAGGAAGACACAGACCCTGTAGAAGGGATATGGGGTGCTGCAGCAGGTGGTGTTTTTTTCACTCCTGGTTTGGAGATAGTCGTAGGCACATACTCCATTGAATTAGCATGGCTGTTGGCCTCAGAGTCCAGAGTATATTTGTTGGAGCGTGGTGTAGGATTGTAATCAGCAGTTTGGCTCATCTGATAGCTCCCTGGATCATACGCATTATGGGAAGATGATGCAGAAGCCACTTGTTTTTTGTAACTTGCTTTAACAGAACTGCTAGCAGGCTCATATCCCTGGTCCCCAATCTGAGAGAGCTTCTTCTTGTCCTTCTCCATTTCGCTTCGCACTGCTTCAATGGCCCGGTTGACAAGCTCCAGCTCCATGGCCCCCAGGTCCAATGCCGGGCCTCCTGACGGCTCTGACGCCTCTGCATTATATTGCTCCCCTGGTCTAACCACCTCAGGACTGAATGGATCATACCCTTGGTCTGAAAAGAAGAATTTAAAAACGTGATTAGACAATTTCTTAATGCAGCCTTTTACCAACAAAGACAGAGTCCAGTTAACAAGACAGGCTTTGGCTGCTTATTATAACCATTCAATAACTCAATCAGTGAGGTATCGAAGAATTACTTTGTAAAGAAAATACTTTACAATAAAGGTACACTATAATGAAAGCACACCCAATTCATGTGTTTTACTTCCTGGCCAGACATACCTCTGCACTGCCCCAGTTAGATTTGCACATCAAAGCATCTCAAAACACAAAACTGCAAATTCTCTTTATTCCCTAACTGAACCAAATCACATTGGCTCCCATAATTTACCAGACATGTTCAACCTACAGCAGGGAAAGCACAAAAAATTAGAAGACATCTTGGTACTGTGACCAACCTAGCACCTTGTAACCTGCAACCAAGTGGCATCTGAGCCTCATTAACTAATGGTCATGTTCTTACAGAGCTGCATAAAGTGTTTGAGTACAAAAAACAATAAGGAGAACTGGAATACTGAAATCAAGTAAAAGCTGTTTTCCAACACTACTCCTGATATCCGCTTGTGCTGTGGATTTTGTTTGCAATACATAAAACATTACCAAAAAAGACATCCGTATAAAATAGCCTGTGACAGATCTGACCACAAACACTAAATGCCCCAAATACACAATTGTTTTCTCCTAAAACCAATTATCGGAATTATTAGAAAGTTTGGCCCGTTGTCGCAATACCTCCTACTTTTCTTTGAGGGCTTTCAAAACATTAGGCGAGTGGATTTGATCGCAAGTCAAACCAAGTAGGTTTTATTGTGATTTTAACCGTATACACAGTGAACCGAAACAATGTGCCTCCAGGATTCTGGTGCAGCGCACAGAAACACGAAAAGACAACAAAAGCAAAGACGACAGAAGATAGTGCAAGAAATAATCTGTCACAAGAGCTTTAAGTGGGGTCGAACAATCATTGGGTTCTCCATCACTAGACACTGGCCATGATGACTTTCCTCTCGCCTTGTAATAAAGCATCAGTACTGGATGCCTCTTACAGGAGCGGAACTGACTCGTGAATAGGGGTGTCTGGGTTATTTTGGGCATGTCGTGTAAAAGAGGAGGAAAGTGAGCTCCAGTCACCGTTTGAGGCTGTGGGGGTCTCTCTGGTCCTCTTAAAGCCGCCGGGTCCGGCTGGTGGTCGTGAGTGTCTGAAGTGGCAGTAGGGTCTGTTACAGACGGCCAGAGGACACTCCACCCCGCGGAAAAAGCCCGTGGACCGCAACATACTCTCATAACAGCCGCTCTCTAAGCACAGGGAGGCGGAGTGGGTATGTAGCTAGTCGCCTAGACCACTTTTTTAGCTTTTGAACGCGCCAGTGTCTTTGTTTCCCCTCTTTCTTTCTGACAACACAACCGACTAAAGCGACGCCATAGCCCGCTGGTGAGAAAAGCCCCACGAGAGCTACACGAAGCGCGCGACAATGACGTCATACAGGCTCCCGCGCTTCTCGCCTGACTGGAGGAAAGAATAAACAAAATGAAGGCCAAACGTAGCTCTACCCCCCACCCCCGAAAAAGAGCCACAAACCGAAGCTTGCGGGCATGTGTGTTTTTGGCTACAACTATGGAGACGCATCTGTTCTTAATTAAGGGCTTTTAATGCTTACATAAGAAATGTTACTCTACACACGAACTGTAAATGGAGTCGTTTCTCTATGGAGCCGGGTGTTTTTTTGCATTAAACTTACCATGTGTAGGCTTTTATTTTTACTGTTTATAGCCCAAGCTAGGTTGAAAGGAACAGACGACACAGAAACATTTATTTACAAGATATACACAAGATGTGTGGCTTCCTTATAGACCTGTCTAGTCTTCATTAGCCACTCCTTCAGGCTGAAGTTAAAAGGCTTAAGTTGGAACCCAAGCTACGAACCTTATGAAAAAAGTCATTTGTGTCTAGAATTTAAGATATTGATCATAGTATGTACATATAATGCAGTAAATTCAGCATTGACCGGCTATTCAGACTTCATTTTGGGATCTTGTTATAAGGACACGCTGTACAAGGCTTACTTAAAAGCAGGAGGCAATTGCAGGTTGCAATTTTACCAGGCAACACCTGGCCTTGCTCATTTCATCCGTTGGTCTTCAAATGTGGTCTTCTGAACTCCTTTGAAACCACACCACCCCTTTTGAAAAAGCCTGGTCGCCTGTTTGGCCTACCAGCACTGCCATCTCCACACCAAAAATTCTACACTGAAGTGAAAGCTGTAACCATATTACAACGGAGTAAAATGTAAACATTTCTTCCAGTGCAGCATTCTGTACCACTGTGCAGTAGTACATCTAGCAGCTGTCAGCACAGGAACTGAAGTCTCATAGGCTCGTTTCTCCTCTTTGAAGATCCTTCTGGCCTAAAAGGAAACACTAAATTCCCAAGTGAGACAACCACTCCAGGCACAAAATAAGGCACACAACCCCAAATTAACCTAAATGGCATAAATCCATTCCCCAGCAATGCTAAACTAATTACTTGAGAATACTAGCACAGTTGCATCAAAATTACTTAGAGACCTGTGCATATTTTACTACTCACCTTAGCAGTTGTTTAGTCTTAGTAGAGTACAGGAGTTCTGGTTATAAGCGTCACTTCAGCCCACCATACTGGATCAATTGCACAGCAGTAGCACACAGCCGCTTTTTCCAGCTAGCAGCAGCCTTTTCCACACAGTGAGAGTAAAAAAAAAAAAAAACATACAAGTGGGGCCCACGTCCCCCCTCTCTTTTATAAAATGGTACACACCTGAAACCAGTCACACGCTAATTGTGTGGGTGTGTCCACTGAGGAGGGACACCACCTTTGTATTAAACAAGCAGGCCTAAGTTTGATAAAGGGCCTAATGACTGCTTAGCATGTTTTTTCCAGCCCTTGCAGCAAATCATGGGTAGGAACCCTGGAGGAAGGGCACGTGGTGAAAACGATGTGAGTAATTTTTGGGGATGATAAGTGCCATGTGACTTGGGTCTAATCCCAGTTATTACTTCAGAAATGTGACTGCTACTACATGCAACGAGTTGTTGAGCTTACCTGCCAAACAGTATTAAAGAAATAAATACTACATACACGTAGAGTGCCTTAGTGTGGGCCTAGTGCCACTTTTTTTAATGCCACCAAAACAGCTCTCAACTCTGAGAAGCCTGTTCATCAACATTTAACATGCAAACAAATATGATGCAATAACACCAGGCAACAACAATTAGTTTCATCACATTTTGTAATGTTTCTTGTCAGCACGCTGATTTTGGTGGTAACTTTTATTTTTGTGTAGCTTCAAAGGTTTAGTTTGAAACGTCATTTTTAGAATGTCACCCAAGCTGCACTCTCATCTTGACATTTTTGATAATCTTTTTATGTTTACATCCATGTTAAAAATACTGTAGAAATGTAGACATTATCAGATGCTTAACAATAAATTACTAAGTATTTATTCCATTTCAAAGAATAATCCGTCTCAAAATGTGAACTCTGATGGGCAAATATGAGGTATCCTGGATATGAATTTGTGTTAAAATGAAGTGATACTGACCTGGTACTGTGTGCAGCAAACACTACAGCTGTTTCAGGCACTCTGATGTGATTAGCATTGATTACCTTGTTACAATGACACCTGTCAACAGGTTGGATTTGTTATGCAGCAGTGAACAGTCAATTCTTGAAGTTGGAAGCAGAACAAGGGCAAACATAATGATCTGAGGGAGTTTGACAATGGTTCAATTGCACAGGCTGGACAAGAACTTCTGGAAAAAGTTCTGGACTGGACCTTTCCAGACGGTACCTCTTTAGAATTAGGGTTAGAGACCATGCTCATTCAGTTGAATCTGTGCTTCTGAATACTTGCAGACCATCTCCAAAACGACAGGTCTTGTGAGGTTTTATCAGAATGCAGTGGTCAGAACCTAGCAAAAATGGTTCATAGAGGGTCAACCCGGTGCACTGGTGAAAAGGCAACAATGCTCTTTGATGTGCATGAGAACTAGTCCGTTTGGTCCAGTTTTACAGATGAGCTAGTGCAGCACAAACTGAATAACTTCATGCTAACAGGGACAGAAACACAGAACACATGATGCGTTACAGCTGTGTATGGGGCTGAGTAGCTGCAGACCAGTGAGATTGCTCATGCTAACTCATGTCCCCCACCAAAAACCCAAACTAGGACTTGGACCAAAGGAGTAAGATGGCTTGGATTGATGAATTCTTTAACATCATGTGTATGGCAGGGTGCATGCGTGCTGCTTACCTGGGGAAGAGATGGCACCCAGGGTGCACTATGAGAAAGACATATGCTTGCAGAGGCAGTGTGATTCTCTGGGCAAAATTCTACTGGAAAACCTGCCGTCACTTTGATGTACCACTCACCTAAACATTATCAAAGACCAAATACAGCCTTTCAGAGCAGTGGCCTTTTTCAGCACAATAATACAACACGGCAAAAGAAAGTCAGGGTTGGTTTGAGTACCCTGACAGATCTGTGTACTGATGATTGATAGATGATGCAGTATAGGCTTAAAAGAAGTTACAGTCTAAGTCCAAGTGAACAATTGCCATGCCACTACCATCGCGCTGTTGTGCTGCGAGTGGTCCATCTGGTCAGTGGTGGTCCCATTCCACTGATGGATGGGGTATAGACCCCCTGATGAATCATGCAGCAACATGGTATTAGCAGTATGACTAAATACAGGCAGAATGTAAGTGTTCATGATAAACTGCCAACCCAGTGTAGACTAGAGAGTTCCTGAATAAATCAAACACTAGAGGGAGACATACACAATCATGGAAAGTAAATGTTGCACAAAAGTGTTTGAGATAGTGAAGCTGGTTAGGATTGACCTCTGTTCGGACTTATCTTCTACACTTAATGATAATATCTCATATCATTGTACAGTGAGGCCATGTTGCACAAGTAGAATCTTGCAAAAACTGCTTTCTGGCCCGCAAGCTTATTCCCACTGTCCTTAACACGCATTGCTGATGTTGCACAAATCACAGAACAAAGAGATATCACTGATAGCTCAGCAAAGGTGTGAAATTATCCAACTGTCAAGATTTACCTTTCACCTCCATTTAAATAAATACAAGTGTGTTTTCAAACTAATCTCTGTCTGCTGCACCTTTGTCATGGGACTGATTAGCAAAGGAAATCATTTCGACACAGTGTACTTGACTCGAACACATGTATAGTAGAAACCAATGGGAAATAAGTACAGAGAACTGTGATCCATGCCTGGAGGTTTTAAAGATTCAAGATGTTTGTCGCAAGTAACTCTGGATCGCTCCTCATGTGTTCCTTTTTTTCCATGGCTGTATAAACATAAACCACATTCACGAGACCATCACCTTAATGACTTGTTTGAGTGGGTTGAGAGAGGTTTTGGTGGTGTACAGAATATCAACACTATACAATACCTGCTTCTATGGTTACTACCACTGTTAGCCTGAGTACCCCAGTGCTAAAGTAGCAAACTTCGGTCACCAAAAATCTGATCCCACTGTGGCAAGTGGGAAATGCTGTATGTAAGTGATGTTACTTCTAAAAAGATGTAAATATATCATGAATGAACTAGATTTGGTTAAACATCCAAAAGGGTGCTGTACCATTACAGTGGGGTTGCATCACATAGACTGGAAGTGAGATTTGCCATTAACAGCTTAAATGAAAATGCAAAACTAGTCGTATGGCCCTGCATTGTTCTAAAGCTCATGTTTACCCAAGTAAAAACACACCATGTACCCTCAGCTCAGGTGACTGACTGACTCATTCACGCAGGTAGCATCTGATAGCGCTTCCCATTCCGCCTAGCCTTGGAGCAGAGATAAAGTGGTTTTACTGGCAGCAGCATTGTTTGATGTGGCAGTGCATGAAAACTGCTACACAGCACTAAGTCAACACAAAAGGTGGTGACAGGATGTGTTATTTTTTTTCCTGTAACTTTTTAACAAGTGCAAATAGCTTTTTTGTGCTCTCACTATGCAGTACCTTGAGCTACCACTCGCTTGGCCACTGCCCCATTAATCACCGGTCCCTTTCTGATCGCAGGATCATTGCTGACCTGATATCATTTGGGCAGTGTGCCAACCTCAGCCACACTGTGATGGCAAAGTAGTGTGTGGTGTATTTTAACCTACCACAGTGTTCCGCTACCCAAACTGACCACTGATGAAGGCCAGAAGATAACTAACCCAAACAGTGCATCAACAGTTCATACAATTTCTAACTGCACATAGTGACCAGGGCAGCAGAAAGCGTGCTCCAGACTAGCTCCAGCCTCTCTACAGGACCAGTGCAACCTTGATCAAACTCGTTTAACATGCCGAAGCCAGGTAGATACTTCAGGAATGTTATGCTCAAAACAGAGAGGCTCAGGAGGAACTTCTATCCTCAGGCCATAAGTCTCTTTAACCAGGAAACGCCCCAGTTTTTAACTGTTCATAACACAAACTGAACTCTGCCTCACTGTATCAGCTAGCTGGTGGCCTGCTGGTTAGGGAGTTGTCCATGTCATTGGAAGGTTGTGGGTCTGAATACCAGTGGCACCTTGAGCAAGGTACTGTCCTCACACTCTGCTCTTTGGGCGCTGCATCGCTGCCCAGTGCTTCACGTGCTGAATGGGTTAAATACAGAAGAATAATTGCAGAGTGTCATGTTCAGGCATGAATGTAAGGGGCCACTTTACTCAAACATCTCATCCGCTGTCATTTATACCTTTTATTAGTACACTAGGACACTGCACACATATTCCTTTTACATTTTGTACACTGTACAGATCTTGCTTTGTATAGTTGTTTAGTTGGAATGTACTTTTCTGTATGTTTTATTACCTTAGTTTAGCCATTCCAATTTTCTCTTAGTTAAATTATTTGAAAACTTGTAGTACTTTTGTAACTTGTGTAATATTGAATATGGTAGTGGGTGTCAGAGTGTCCAGTGAATCATTTTGAGTTCAGCCAGTGGTCACTGACCCTCCTGGAGATCTCTGCTGTGTTCAGCTCCAACTGAATCCAGTGTGCTCACCCGCCCCCTCCCCCGTCAGTCAGGGACTTCAGAGGTTCATTCGTTAAAATGGCAGGTTGTGGCTGGAACTAGACTTCTCAGGTAGGCAGCTCTGGAGGGCCAGGATTGGTGACCACAAAGTAAGACTTTGCTCTTTTACTTGAATATATGATCTGATCATCAACAATGAATTAAGTCGGACAGCAGTTTGTGGTTCAAAGGGTTTTATTGTTTCTTTTCATTAGAAAACAATACAAAATTCTGCAACAACAGTCATAAATTTTGCTTCGAGTGAACTGAAGTCAGCCACATGGTAAAGTGCTTCTTTATATCAATGTTTTGTCATTGTCCTGAGGGAAACCCCAGGTGGGGGGGTCATTTCATGAAGTGAAACTTTTCAGTTATTTAGAATCAAAAGAGGTAAGGGACATTTTTCCAGAACAGTCATCAATTCTGCTTTAAGATATCCAGCTAACTGAAAATGCCTGCTCTGAAAAACCCCATCAGAATTAGTTAGTTTGGGCTTGGGGAAACAAACAGTGCTGACCAAAAGGGAGCCAGAAAGGCTCAGCCATTAGCCTTCAGGCTAGAGGATCACAAAAAGTCACATTACTATGAAAAACAATTGGAGAAAAATAACAACAATAAGAGGAAAATAAAAAGAAAAGGAAAATAAAAACAAAAACATCCCCTTTGATGTCATCTACATCTGAGAGATTCATTTCTACTCCAAGATCTCCATTTACAGCTCTATTTTATAAGCTGTGTGGTGGAACCACAAAGAGGTGTTTTAAAAAACTCCCCCAAACCCCTTTATTTTAAAAAAGAAAACAAAATAAATGTGGGGATATCGCCTCAATCCCCAACTAATCCAAGGCAGTCCATAACATATGTATGGAGGGAAAAAAACGAGTGGCGACTCTCGCATCAAACACACGTGGGCTCTTTTAGTTGAGCCCAGTCCCACAGACTTCTTTGTGCACGTTTGAGAACAAACTTAAAAGTTTGGTATCTTTGTATTAGAAACAAGACAGGATAAAAAAGGCAAACAAAATACTGAATGAGAAAGTGGTCGAAATTATATTTTCCAAACCAAGAGATTGCCTTATTTTAGCTTATGTATGTTTTTTTTTTTTACTGGTTTGTTGTAGCAAGGTAGTTTCCCTAGCAAAATGTGAAACTGCTGCATATACAATTCAAGTAAGTCTTACTATAAGACATAAACCTCCATAAAAGATGCAAATGTAGAAAGATTTACAAAAAACCCTATTACAATCAGTGTCCTATTCCCAGCTAATAGGCTCTTAACGTGAGGACTGCCATTCATTTGATGCCCCCCCACCCCCCTACAAAGAGCCACATTGCTGAGTGATGCTCACTTAAATGCTCACTTAACATTCAACAGGATTATATGTTCGTATGTTTCTCTTTTTTTGCCTTCTTACAGGTGAAATTAATGCTCGAAAACAAGTACAGTTTGGAAAAAGAGCTCAAAATCTGAATACAGACACTTTCCGAGAACCCTTCCTTTCTCTCTGACTTGGGTCACCAATTCTTTGTGAGGGAAAAAAACAAAGCAGAACAAACAAGTTAATTCCAACACAAATACACTGAGAATACAGTGAACGTCACCTTTGGTGGCCTTTTTCTCACTTCAACTGTTTAAAAATAGACAAAAAGAAAAGAAAATCGTACTGTTTCAACTTCTTTAGCCACCAACACTTTCATACTCCCAACTTAACACGATACACCGACATGAATACTTAAAAGAGCCTTTTAAAAAATCAGGTGTTGCACCTGAACATTTGAACAGCACCTGCTTAAAGATACAAAAATAATAATAATAATAATGGTAATAATAAAACAAAGCTTAACAAAGCTCAAAACATCAGTGTGGCACAGTTTCAACTGGAGTTACACGCAGAAAAGTAAACTTAAAAAAAAAAAGAACTTTTCACACATTTATACAGCTACATTTTCTTGGAAGACCTTTTTTTGAATTTTTTTTCTTGTGTTTTTTCAGGAATACTTTTCAGCTTTTTATTAACTTTTTAAATTACTTTACAAAAAGGATCTCTCCTCACTTAACAGTTTCTAAACACTTCCTTATTTGGCAGAGCCCACGAGACCATGGTTTTCTAAAAACTGTACCATTGGACTGTGGCATCAGTCCTAAACTGAAGTAGTCATGTTCTCCATTGAGGGAGAACTTTCATTAACTAAGCCTTATTCCATGACCAGCTGGAGTTCATATAGTCACACTGACAAACCTGTGCTTCCGTAACCACATGATACCCCCCTGTCCCCACCCCCACCCGCATTTATGGACAACCCTTGAAGTGCTGATGTTTTTGCTCATAAAAATCTTGACTCACATGTACCAGAATGGCATGAAGGCTATCATTTTTTTTCTGTAAGATGTTGTAGATGTTAAAAGTCAGTCACATAACGAAGAAACCATTTACCAAAATAATCGGTAGTTTAATTTGAATTGTTTGCAAGCACTCTGGCATCAAAAGTGCATTTAGTATCTTGATACTGATGGCCGATCCATTTCTTTTCCTAATGGTCATGATTGAATTCAGAGGCTTTGCGGGGGTAAAAAGAAATGACACTAATGAGGTGGGGTGAGGCACTGATAGCTCCACTGAAGTCATGCCTGACCTGATTTACCTTAATCAGGAGTTGCATAAGTGTGTATGTACCTTCTGACGATGGGGTATTTACATACATACACACATGTTTAGGCAGAAACATTCCTGAAACAAAACAATGTCTTCTCATTGAGAAATTATTCACAGTGGATCCAGGTGTAATGTGGAAGCAGCACAAAAAAGAAACATGGGGGTGGAGAGAAGGGGATTATGGGTGTCGTAGTCCTTTGGTGTCTGAGCTGGCTGGCTTCAAAAGTACTCTGCCTTTTAAATCAAAAGGGAATAACTAAAGCAGATCCCTCCGTTTACCAAATCCTACGTGTGCCCTCTCCCAGACCCAGTGGCCAGGCTGATTGGTGAAGTGCTGGGGCAGCCAAAGTATGGACAATGGAAGGGCAGCTGGGTCTGGAGCATATCTAAACCATTCCGTTTTAACACAGGAATACTTTACCCCAAAATATCACTGTGATGGTTAGCAATGAAAAGACGCTAATGGGCACCATACAGCTTGATCACATTCACACTTTTTTTTTTTTGAATGAAATATTTTTTTTATGAGGAAAAGGCAAGGGACACTTGCATGAGGGGCAGCAGAGACTTAAAATAACGTATTTTTCTTGCTGACATCTAGAGGAGGTCAACTGTCCAGCGGGTTGAAAATTAACCAAATAAAGACCTTTCTCAGGCACAGTCCCCAATGATGACCAGCGGAGCAAGGAGCTGGCTGAGTTCTGCAGCTGAGACTGGCGCCCCTTTCAGAATGCTGCTCCTTTGTCGCCGTTTAGCAAGTTTGGAGTTGGAAGGAGGCGAGAGTTGCATGGAGCAAGCACCCACCGTTACCACCTGAGGGGACTCCTCCTCCTTCTGCTGCTCATCCAGGTCATCCTGCTGTGCAAGCTGGCGGTTTACGGCCATTGCTTGCCCGGCAAAAAACGTCAGGTCCTTGGCACTACTGTTCCTGTAGCAAGGAAGAGAGACATGTGAGATTAGTAAATACATTTTGCTAAACCCAGCAACTATCGGCTATATCATTTGAGTTTGCAAAACTAAATGGCAGCAAAGATAAAATCATAAAAACCTACCTCTGAAGGAGGATGGAGGAAGGGATAGAGTCAGGTGCACCCTAAAGAAACAAATATGAGGGAATGTATTTAAATCTGTGTTCAGTTTTAGAATTTGTTACCTTTCCCTACTTTTAACTAATTCATAAATATTGAACAAGTTAGATGTTCCAGCATATATTAGCTACAACATGTAGGTGTGAATTAGTCACTCAATATTTCTGCACAGTATTTAATCCTAACAATACTTCAAGCCATGACCAGATAATAAATGAGCTTATTTGCTTACCCCTTGGACCCATGGGTGCTGTAGAACCTGAGCGGCACTGAGTCGGTTCTTGGCGTCCCGAACCAGCAGTTTGGAGATGAGGTCTTTGGCACTGGAGGAGATGTGAGCCCACTCCTTCTCTGGAAACTCGTACTTCCCCTCTTGGATACTCTCAAACAGCATGTTCTAGAGAAATTTTAAAAATGTATTCTTTTTTTTCTGTTTGTTTGCAGTTCTAAGGCTCGTCTGAAATCCAGGTTGATAATTATTTACTAAAGTTACTGACTAACGGCTGACACGACCAGTACATGTTTAAAATTGAACATTTTTAGAGGTTGCTGATTGCTGCTGTACCTGGCAGGCTTGACATGGCTCCCCGTTTTCCCAGCCACAGTCGCTTCCACAGCGCCCCACAAATGGAGGGTAACCACTTAGCATGATGTAAAGGATGACCCCCAGGCTCCACAAGTCACATCGCTTATCATAGATGGTGGCTTCCTCATTGAATGCCTCCACAACCTCCGGCGCCATGTACTCAGCCGAACCACACTACAGAGGGAGGGAGGAAAAAGAGAGACATAAATTTATTCATTACCTGCATCATAACATGACATTTTCAGTACAATAAAACACAGACACCCAGCACAATACATAACAAGGAATTCAATACACAATAAATACATATGAAATGATCAAGATATTCCTTTTGCAGTGAATAGAACAAAATACAAATTGAGAAGTTGTGTCACTGAATCATGAGAACATCATAAACTGCTGCCACCAGGCTGTTAACTGCATCACATAGCAAAAACTGGCAAAAAATCCTTTATATCCGGGTGTGATATGGAATGACATGGAAAATACAATAGGTGAGGTGTGGGTGTAGATGTGTCTATATGAGCAGCACATTGATGTCTAGCTCTGATACAAGTACGACTTTCTAAACAGGTGGTGTGACTGGAAGCTTGTGTTGGCTGATGCGTGTCATGTGCTTCAAGCCAAGCCCTCAGAGGGTCTTAGACGGACCGTGTGAGAGTCACATGGCAGACATCATACCAAAATGAGATTACAGATAAGCTACAGGAACAGGATCACCTCATATGAGCAATAACAAAGTAATCAATACCTGCTTAGCCCTACATTACAGGTAACAAATTAGATCTGTGTAAATTAAAACATCCCATAAGTCTTAGGACAGGACAAATACATTTATGCATTTTACATAAGAGAACTATTAATTTCACCAGCACAACTCTCAATCAGAAATACAACTTTTAACGTTTACTGTTGCATTTTGTTCAAGCATCAACCCCATTATCATGAGATCGCAAGTTTGATGCCAGGTCATGCTACTCACAGCCATTGCCAGAGTCCAAGACAGCACGACTGGTTTTGCTCTGAGAACGCTGCTCCCTCCCCCCGACCACTTGGTGCAATACAAGATGCCTACATGTTTTTGTACGTGTATATGTATGTACAGAATGTGCAGAAACACTATTATATGGCTGAGGATGGGTGAGTCACTGGAGGTTTTGAAAGTTCAGCTGAATGTTCTGGCTGAAGACTTCTGCCAAACCCAGACCGCCTCCACCTCTGAAACTAGGCCAAACGATCAAGATGGGAAAAGGAGGAGTGAGTGGACTGAAAATCATGAAAATCTCACGTAACACCAACGCACAACCTCATCACATAAAAACAAACACACCCTCCCACAGACAGGCACAACACAACACACACGCAGACATCTAAAATGAGCAGAGTTCAGCAGGTCATTGGAACGAAAACATTCTTTCAGGCTGGGCAGCTTTGAGGCCAATCCCTTTAACAAGAGCTTTGCCTTTTACCAAAGGTTGTTTTTTTAAAGGAAAGACCTGTTCCCCTACATGAAACCATTGTAATTATGCAATATAGGATAGGGCTGCTGTTATGAAACAATCCGTTCTGGGGCATTTGTTTCCAGAGACTGTTAATCCAATGGAACTTTGCAGAATTTCTAGGTTAAAGTCCTTTGGACCATTCAAGCAGTTCATTCATTAGCTTAAAAGAGATTGCTGGTTTATGAGTGTTGTAACCAACAGTAACAGCCAGCAAATACAGTATAACAAAGCCAGCACAAGATATACAAAACAGGCTGTACTCATGGGTAGGTTATGTGTGTGGTGATAGTGGGGCTGGGGGTTATTTTCATTAAGCAAGATTTCTTTAAGCTTAAAATGTTAGCTTTCAGGGCTAGGAAGCCTGCTTTGTTGAAATCCCCCTCTCCCAGATCAATGTGGCATATGTGTATTTTGTTTTGGTTATGTGTTGACCGTCTTTCTCAGTATGCCGAAGCAAGCAGCATGTTTCTTTTGTCTTCCCGAAGGCAGCTGTCGTTGCGCTCCGCCCCGCTGAGCCCTTATGTAATGCACTTTCGCAGTGCAGGAATCTGCAGACAAAGACTACGCTGTATCAAACTGCCCCCGCCTCCTCTGCCACAGCCTGCGCCTGCTAGTCTTCACTCTCAGCATTCGCCTCGGCCAAAACTTCACAGCTACCCCCACACTGCTCTAACAAAGAACGCCCACCCCAGACCCGGTCCAGCTGATTGAATAAACAGCACCATTAACTCTTCCAAGCAGCACCAACAGATGGAACTGGAATACCATTATCCAACAAAGGATAATATATTTCCCTTCCTATTTTCTTTCTGCTTGTCTATTTCCTATAGTTCTCAAGTCTTTCTTTGAATATTACATATCGTACAAGTCAAGAGCTGTCATTAACAAGTCTAATTACATGGCTGGTCTGGTGTGTGCTCTGAAATCTACACCCCAGAGAAATGAAAGCTATCTCTGCTTATACTTGAGGGGATGGTGGGGGGTGATAATTTGCACAGGAGATTTTCACTTTCAGGCTCTACTTCATCTTCCATGGCGTAAAATTAACGAAGCCTTGCATCAGACGATCGAGCTGCATGAGAAGGATTGCTCTCTATCTAGAAGTGCACTCAGATCACCTGATATATGCAGACTTACTGGTAAATGCAGGGTTTTCCTGACCATGTGATAAGGAAGTGGCTTCTCAGCTGGGACTGAGCGTTTTGGCGTATGTCTGAGGTTTGCATCAGGAACCTGGACTTTCAGGTTACCCCTAAGCAAAGCTCTGAATTTCCCTGCATGTTTTTTTGTTTTTGTTGTGGCGTGTGTGTACATGAGTGCGAGAATGAGGCACTGCTCAGTACGCAGGAAGCTATGTGGTTGCACTTCTCATAAAATGAAACGTTACTAAAGCTCTACCTCGGATGTGGATGACAATTCTCTCAAATAAGTGATCTGTAATCACTTGCACATGTGTATATTGCTTACACTTGTAATACAAATGTACAAAATATACACATTTTAGCTGCACATGTTGTGTAACAACATGTAATGGTACATAAAACCTGTAATCTTAATAAAAGATTCTGATTCATTTAGAGTGAGTGCACTCACTGTGCAAATGGTATGGTCTTATGATATTAGGAGGCAAGAATTACTTCTAAAAATGATCTCGAGTGTGTAGAGGGAGAAACAGAGAGGCATAGAATCTGATAAGATTGATCCTTCCTAAGCAAAACAAGCAGAGCGCATGTTCATAGTTCAGTACAAGCCACACCCACACAAATCTCTCTGAGCTTTCCCACCCTCTCAGCCAGCCAATCATAAGCTAGTTGCTATGTGGTGGGGGGGGTTATTTCTCTCAACACCCACCTCATAAGCACTCTTCACCAGAGAGGCAAAACAAAGAAAAGGCTTTCGAAAGAGGTGGGTGCGGTAAAAAGTAAAAGGGCAAAAGGGACAGGCCAAGGCTTGAGGGGTGAAACGTAGAAGTGCACTGAACTTCCAAATAAACCCATTTCCAAGAAACAAAAAGAACTTTTTAATTCCCTGTTTGATTACTGCTTCTGCTTTGGGCCTTGAGAAATGCTGATTGCAAAATGTGTTCCTCGAATTCTGGGCCCGAGTGGATTTCAGAGCATTTTTTTCCTGCATGTTTTTCTGAAAGGTCGATATAGCGTGTCCTTGTCTGAATGCCATCATGACTGCTATAGATAAAAGAAACACAGACTGGTTTACCCCTGCAAACAAATCCACAAACAGAAACAGTGGATTGTGCAGACATGTTTTTGTCCTGCAGCTGCTAACTGATCCACAATCCTCTCATTTAAGAAGACACAGAGTACCATTGTGAGCCCTATGTCCTGTGGCAATATGATACTTGTCTGATGAGGACCACACTGGACAAAAAGTGGGGGACATCCTCCACCGCTGCATCAACTAAACACGTGAGAACCCACTTTGCCATTCTGTCCTCAAATAGTCTGGAGCTTTCCAGCGAGCGGTAGGGGCAGGGTCTAACTCCAATTACACCAAAGCCCAAACATTTCTTTGTGCATCAACCATCCAACCCAACTTCTCCCCTCAGTGTCACCTGTTGTCATCTGTTTCGATTAATTTAGAAACACGTGTGAAGCAGTAACAGCCATTTAAAAGCACACAGTTGCACACTTCAGAGAAAAAGATGAACTCTGCCTTTCTCAAAGCAGTACAATGTTCAAAGTTCAAATCATAACACCTTATCCTTGAGTCACTCTCTGTTAGCTGATAAAGCTGAAGGACATGGAGATAGAGCAGTAAAGGATGTGAACTGGAGGAAAAAAATAATGCCCTGATAACAATCCAGTCTGGCCAATTGCCTTAGAACTAGTTCAAACACTTCCCATTCAGCCAACCAACCTGTCCCTGAGCTCACTGATTTGCTTCTTTCAGCCAATGGGAGCGTCCCTTTCAGCTGACACCACCCAGTAGTGTCCAATCCTGTGAAAGGACTGGGCCTTCAATAAGGAATGGCTTTGTAAAAATGCCTGGCTTATCTGTGCAGCCATCAGATCAAACAACAAAGCAGGATTGAAGGCCTTAAGAGTTCATTGGTTTGTTATTAATTCTGCTATATTTATGATGTAACAACAGGACTCATCTATTCGTTTGGTTGTATTTATAGCCACAGGTTTAAATCGAACACATTCAGAGACTGGCTGGTGGGTCCACAATTCCATCGCTGACTCCTATAATGTAGCTCAATCATTCCGCAGTGATGTTCACATAATGAATGAGTTATGAAGCCTTAAGATGTGGATGTTAAAAATGGATAGAGAACATGCACACAGATGCTGAACCTACCGGTGTGAGAAGCTCTGGAGTGGAGATGGGAGAACTATCACTGTTAAGCTTGATCCCACTGCCCAGGTCGAAATCACAAATCTTTACAGGTGAAATCTGAAGAGGAGAGAGGGGAAAACTGTTTCAAATATCGCAAGTTATTCAACAAATGACTTTCCTGTCCAGAGCACTATGGCCAAGAGTGACCTCATGGGATGTTTACATTCCAGTCAGCCAGAAACTTTGTTTATGATTAATCAAGCTCTCACAATGGTAAGCACTGAGGTGCACTTTCATTGTGCAATTATAATGCAAAGCTTGTTACTGGACAGATGAAAAAATGACACACAAGTCCTTACCCTGTGCTCATGTTCACATAAGATGTTTTCAGGCTTAAGGTCTCTGTGGGCCATTCCTGCAAGATACGAGCACATATACAGGGTCATACATCAATTCTCCAGGGTCAGGAGGATAAGAGGGGATTATGAGTGGGATAGTAGGGGGCGCTGAGAGAAGTTTGTTTCCAATACAGTCTGCTGCCAGGGATGGCTATGAATAGACAAGCTGCCCATGACCCAACTGTCTTTCTGGCAAGAGACAAAACATGAGACTCCTGGCTTCCTTGCTATTCTTCCTAGAACTCAGGGGTGAATCTTTCCAGTTAACTGGTAGAAATAGGATCGAGAAGTGCTCGAATATCTCTTTCGTCGAGCCCCACCTACCCATCCTCCTCTATGCTTCTTTATGCAGAGCTCCTAAAGCAACCACTCCCATAAAATGAGGCCAGCTTTGGCAAGACGGGAATAGAGAAAACCATGCAGTTTATCTCTTCTGACCTTTCCTCACCTTTATTGTGCAAAAAATCCAGTGCGCTTGCGATGTCCTGCACCACAATGCTAGCTTCCTGTTCACTGAAGTGTCTTCTCTTGTGAATGTGGGTCAAGACAGAACCTAGGGGTAAAAAAAAAGAAAAAACATTCATGTATTAAAACATGTACGCAGCACATACTGGTTCGGTTATATTAAACTCTTTCTTGCACTACACAATGTAAAATATTTACACTGAAAACACATTTGAATGGGTATGACACAGTTTGTTATAAGGCAATACTGTCACAGAAAAGGGTCATGGAAAGAGATCAGCTTACCTCCCCTCAGCTTCTCAAACACTAGGTAAAACTTCTCCTCCTCCTCAAAAAACTCTACAAGCTCCAGAATATTTCTGCAGGAAGCCAGACAGAAGGCCATGTGTTAGATTTCAGATTTAGGCAAAACAAATAAGACACTGGTGATGTCTCCTATTGAATGATGCATGCATTTAGTCTGGTTTTTAGCAGTACAAGTGTGAGGTAGCTGACTATACCATTACACGGCCACTTTGATTTTATGGGGTTGAGTCTATCTGGGTCAAGGCATGCGTCACAGTCAAGCAGTCACCTAATGCATTTCTTACAGCTTCTTACAAATATTTACAAAGAATCTTACAAAGAATTTCTAAAATATATGATCCCTCATGGTGTTCAGTTTAAGTTTGGAGCTTTGAAATCTAATTACGCAAATTAGGCTCTTATACTATGATCTAATAATTTACCAGTCTAAATGTATTAAATATACCACAACCATTTTTGTTACATTTTATTTTGTATTCCTCAAAGGCTAAAATCCAAGTTATGCAAGCCTAAATCAGCAGAGAGGTCAGTTTTCACTGACAAAGTGACAGCTTTGGAGAATATATTACCTATGGCCCTGGCACTGATACAGCATCTCCACCTCCCTGAATACGCGACTTCGGCTGTGTCCCGGTCTCTTTACAATGATCTACAACAGAAGACAGAAGGAGGATATTAGGTTAGAATCAAAGCACCGCAAAACAGGTCAACAAAATCCTTGGCACATTTGCCTTTGTAGCATTGCCTCCTGCTCCCAAAATAACCATTTGGAATTGCAGCTAACGACCATTGTAACTGAGCCCAGCTTAATCCCTTTCTTCCAGACCACATATGCAAGAAGAAAGATGTGCTGTGTATCTATATATACTTTAACCCATATTTCAGTCCACTGAGCCCCAAGACATTGCAAAAGCACAAGGGCCTCACAAGGTTCATTCATGTCAAGCTTCCATGGCAATAAAATCTCAACAACAACAACAGTCCCAGCTAAATTTAGTCTAGTGGGGCTATGAGGAACACAGTTATCCACATGAAGCCAAATGGACTGTTGACACCAAATAGCATTGCTGTCCAGGACCCTCTCGCCCCTTGGCTGCGTGCTGCGAGCTGGACGTGCAGCTTTTCCTGTTGGCAGGATTAGTGGTGCTGTTAAGGGCAGAGCAGCACACAATGTGGGTCCAGGATTAGAGCCTAGTGTCTGGGCTAGCACTGCATTCACCAACAAACCACAGCACGGCTGCAGCATGCCTGAGTCAGCAACCTCTCCACAGAAGCTCCTCTCCACAAAAGACACATTAACACAGTAGAAAACAGCAAAGGGACACAGATTTTCAACTGATTTCCTTCAAGATAAACATGAAGATGCTCAAGTTTTACAGGCTAGTGAGGGGTGCAGCCCTATAAATCCTCACAGTCGCTTAGAGTGGGGGTTCAACAGCGCTGGATGGCAAGTCTGTAAATCAAGCCAGGCTTGTAAACATGATGCCTAGGTCCAAAAATCACTGAATGTGTGCAGGGGGGCAGGGGCGCAGACTGTCTAGCGGGGCTGATACTATTCAGCCTTCCCTTTTGTTCAGGCTGGAATACCAACAACGACCCCCGACACCACCCTTCAGTGAGGGGGGAGGGGTGACCAAGACATCTGGTCTCAATCTCTCAAGCCCCTTCCCACCCAAAACGACCTATAGCAGATAACAGCCCAGCACCCCTGAGGAGTGCAAAGCCCTTTCTGCAAATAAACAAAATAGAAGCTGCCATTTTTTGACAATCCAAACATTTAAACTTATTTAAAACATTTGTGTTTCATGTGTTTGAAAGTAAACATTCAAAAGTTTTAACCACACTTAAAACTAGGTAACTATTCTGAGACTGGATTCTATGTAAAAAGTTTTATAAATAATAATCCTTTAACAAAGTACAAATAAATAAGTAATACATTTTGCAAAGTCCTTTTTTAGTTAACTGTAACTGATATATATTTGTGTGTGTGTGTGTGTGTGTGTGTGTGTGTGTGTGTGTGAGTGAGAGAGAGAGAGAGAGAGAGAGGCCTGTCTACACACACATATAGCATATATCCCTTCTGCTATATGGTTTCCACAAGCAAACAGGAAAATGCAGATCCAGCACATTCTGTACCTACGCACACGTGTCTCTGTGCAAATCAAAACACCCACAGTATTTCACAACACTTAACTTCCTTAATGTATCACGAGGCAAAATGCCTGAAGCATGTAACGTTTTCTCTCCAGGCCACACCTTCCATCTCATACAGTGCAAGAAAAAGGAGAAAGTGGGTGGTTGAACAGTTCAGGTCACAGATTCAGGCCAGCCCCCATTTCTCTACTCAGTTTGTGTTTTTACATACATGCCAGAAGAGAACACACTGTTCCCGCCACTGGACAGTCTTCTGGCCAATTGGATTGAAGAGTGGGGGAGGCTGCAACAACAGAGCGTTCCTATTTGCTGCCTTACAGGATGGTCTAACAAAAACAACAGGGGAAGTTTCTCTGCTGAGCCAGCACTGAACGTCTGTTTAACAACAGGCAGACAATGCATAGCTTATCATGAGTGTCCTCGTCCCTGAGCAAAACACACAGGCATGAGAGGCAACACAAACTAACTATTAGACTCATTAAAATGCGGTCAATAGTCAGTTTACGAACTAGATCTGAATTTGCCTACTCAAATAAACAATGAGGAAAAAGGCTGAAATGTGCCCATATGAACAACTTCATTCAATCCACAGGTCAACCATAAGTAGACTCAAAATAATGAGCTCACTACCCACAGGCCTAAGAAATATAACATCATAACACCAGTTCATTCTAGTCATAATAATAGCCTTGCTCATGCAACTGGGGCATGCAACACAAAACAAATATGTTCACGCGTCTTTGTCAATGGAAGACCAGTTCTAGGGAATCTGCCTGAAACCTCTTCTGAGATACTGCACGTGTGCACACAGACTTATCCCTCCAGGACAAACAATGGAGTCCTGCTTTTTAAATTATTCTCATTCCAAAGACAATTTAATACAAATACCAATCAAATCAGTTATTCTAAATCTCAGAATTTGATTAGGCCAGACTCAACAGAAGAAAGGGAATGTGTCTTACCTTTACAGCATATTCCTTCTGGGTAATTTGGTTGATGCAAGTTTGGACTTTTGCATAGGCACCTTCTCCCAACACTTCATCCTGCAGCTTATACACATCTGAAAGGAGGAATATAACATTATTACGATCATGTATGGCTTCAGGCAAGTTTATGGAGCTAATGGACCAAATAAACAATAATATAACTCTGCTGATAGCTAATAATTAGCACTTGGTTCTTTATAATATTTACCAGATATCATTATATTTGATGGTAGTAAAGTTTGCAATAATAAATAGGAAAACATCCTGCTTCCAGGCTATTATCTTGTAAACATGACACGGTTCATGTTGTATTTCATGTATTTCTTATTGGAAATTACACTGAATAAGCCATTTTACCTGTTAACCAGAGATAAAGCACAGAAAGTAAGCATGCATTTTAGTTTTAATGTATTCTTCACACATTGCTACACCTACCCTCAAATCGTCCTGAGAAGCTGTCTGTAGCCCGGCACCTCTTTTTCTTCTTATTTCGTTTCTTGGCGTCGGGTATATCAATTGGCTGGCTGGATGGCATGTCTTCACATCAGAATGGACAGAAAAAAAAAAATTAAGAAGCTGATCCTTTGGGACAGACTCTAGCACAGGCAGATGGAAGACACAGGCTTAACTATAAAAAGCACAGTAACACGCAACGAGGCAACTGGACTAAAAGCAGGTCAAGAAGTTCTGACGCTTTACTGTAAACAGCAGCCGTGCGGCTTTATCCCACATCACAGCAATAACTCCACAGCCTTCCCAAAATGATGGTTAGTCTGTGTAGGTGGTTTTGGAAGAGGCTCATGATCATCAAGAAAAAACCTCAACAAGGGCAGGAGCACTACATAAACATAGGTTTATAATGTCTTGAAAATAGGGATCCAGCTGGAAGCACTGGAAGAACAAACGATGAAGACAGATGTCCACGAAGCCTAGGACTCACCGGGGCGTGTGGAACAATCAAAATTGAAGGCCGTTTCAAGGAGGTGGGATGCAGTTTTGGTGAATTCATCTGATTCAAATGGATTCTGGCCCTATGTTGAATAAAATTAAAATGATCAGTAAACAAACTCACAGCAAAAAGCCGTAGTTAATTAGTATGCATAATATCTTCTTGTAATATTCAACCGGTACAGCATGAGGTCTGCGCTTCTTAAAGACTGCAACTTGCAAAGACATTTATCCATTTTTTATACATACTTGGGTATGTCTGCGCTTTATACTGGTCCTTAATAACTAATGTATTCATGTTCTATGACTCACAGACAACTCATACAGCAGCACATCCATCAGAGCCATTTAAAATCTATAACTGACTGCAGCATCACCAATTTCACCAGTGGGAAGAAGTGTGTGTCAACAAACCTTGAAAGAGCGATGGAATCCGGTTACAGCTGCGATCTTGTTCTGCACCATTTTTCCTGCGCTGAATCAGTTTTTTGGACTGGTGGCTGGTGGCAACAACGGTGGTCTTTTAGCTTCAGTGATTAATTTCACTTCGCTAATTGACGTCTGATAACCGTGTGCTTTGAACGGGAAAACTGTAAAAAAAAAAAAAAGTTCATGTTTTGTTATTTTGGCAGTGAAACAGTATATAACATCAGAATAAATACAAGTAAGAAGTAAGCAATAAAGAAGAACACTTAGTACACTTAACACTTAGACTCAAAGAGCACAAGATTGGTTTCTGACTTCTCTGTGCACTCAAGCCATTACTTAGATTAGTTAATTCCATCAGACTGATTAGCTGAACTGGGCCACAAAGGGAGACAAAGAGAGGTTTGAATTTTTTAAGCTAAGAAACACATCAAATGTGTATCAATGTATATACACAATTTTTAATTTGTAATATCTGTTTGCAACCAGACATGTGTTCACAGCAGTGCGTCAGCAGGGGTTTATAGCTGCAACACAACAGAGAAGTCAAAGCCATGAAAAGAGCACGTACACGCTGTAGGCTTCTGGCTCTGCCCCAACATGCCAGCTAAGTTACACTGAGGCCCAGGAATAACCAAACATGCGCCACATTTAGCCACCTTTACAGCTCGTCAGATTCATTGTGGTCACAAACTGATAAATTGATATTACGCAGTCTCACAAGGAAAGCACATACACCCACCAATATAAAAGATGGCCACTGAATGCACCAGTCCAGCAGTGAGTCTCAATTCTCCTCCTCTATTTGCTGCACCATAAACCCACAACCATCTACTGCAGGTTTTGTGTGTTTTTCCTGATCGAACACCTCTTTTTAACGCATTACCTAATTCTTTAAGCATCGGTGAAGTGTGTTAAAGCATGAAAAACACTGATATGTGAAGTGGAAGAGGGATTTAAGACAATGCCTCAGACGACTTGCCAGATCTAGTCAGCTAACACTGGCTCAACATAATAACAAGGCGTTAATGTTAGTAAGCTGCCGTCCTTAAATACACACTACACATATCACTATTACAAACGTTAGGCAAACAAATCAAATGATAGGTAGACTGATAACTAGACCACCACAAATAAAAGCTTGTCCATAACTCAACGCATTGAGGTTTGTGCTACTTTGAGATGCATGACTGAATTGTACTGACCAGTTAGTTCATTCTCATAGAAAGTGCTGAGTAGCCAATATCACACATATGGAAAGAAAAACCAACAAAAGCTGCCGTACCCCGTTGGTGGTGGTGGTGTGTTTTCGTTTTAAAGCTCCAGTCTGGAAGCCGTTGTGGGACCCCTCTCTGCTCCGGGCAGCAGCAGATGATGGCCGTGGGCGGCTGGGGCTGATGCGTGGAAGGTGGAACAAGCGCAGAAACACGGAGCCTTTTATATGAGCACAGCCCTCTTCAGTTAGTCCTGCCCCCTTATCACTGTACAGAGGGAGGGAGAGAGAGAGAGGGCGAGAGAGAGAAAGAGAGAGAGAGAGAGAGAGACAGAGACAGAGAGAGAGGGAGTCACATGATCCTCTGACGTGTTGTGTTTGGGGTGGGTTTCATCTGCTTTGTGTCTTTTCTAGAAGAAAAGGCAGTGCATTGACAGTTACTACCAATGAGAGAATGATTCTAACGAATATTTTGTAAAACCACCTCATGTTGAACCATTTGACCACGTTTGCTTTCTGTTACAGACTGTTACATTTGGCTGCATCCTGCCTGATGCAAGGCTCTGCAATCTCCTAACCACCGCCACTAACAGCCTCATGACTAAGCAGAGGGAAACTGAGGCGTAGTCATTCAAAAAGCCCGTACTAGATCTTATACACCATTCTAACATATAGAAACAAGGGATTATTAGAAATATTAGAAATACTACCCAGCACTGGTTGCAGCACACAACTATAAAAGCACCTGGTAAAACAGACATTGCTTAATAAAGAGGGTACTATTATTTCAACCATTAATATTATAAAGTGAAAAGGCTGGTAATTAATGAAATGTACTACATCTGTATATGTTTGTATACAAACTTAACAGTACATACTCCACATCAGAAGATGAAATATGCAACCCAGAGCTGCTTGCAGTGTAAAGTTACCAAAAAAAACTAGTAAAACCGGCACAATAGTTAATAACGAGGCTACTATTATTATAACTATCAGTATTATAAAAGTAATAAGGGGAAATGCTAGGAATGAGCTAAATGGACCTGTCCAGAATGATTTCATCTGTATAGTTTTGTATATAAACTGCATAATATAATTAAAATGTACTTTTCAGCCATGTGGATTTTAGATTTTAGAAAGATTTTAAGAAATTCAGGCAAGTTTATGGAGCTAATGGACCAAATAAACATTTCAGATTTCAGATATGGACATCAATGAGTTAAAATGAGAAGCAGGTGAGAACACACAAATGAGATAAAGATGAGGAATGAGACGCCAGCACATTTTAATACCGGATTGCGACAGATACAATGGCATGTGTTTAAGTGTCATAAATCACAGTTGTCAATGCAAACATTAAAGTCACATGACTACCTGAAAAGTAAACACATAAAGAGCTGTAAAACCCACCTTCAAGCCGCTGTACAGGTGAATATGGGGATGGTAATTCTCAGAGGTTAGGAATGGTGCTCACATGGTGCTGGCACGTTTCACAGATTGCTGAGTCAAATTGAACTGCTTGGGAGACTCTCATCATAGTGTTAATGAAATAACTCAGCATCAGTTTGCGTCTTTCCTAAAAGCAGAAACAATGTGTGACTTTTCTCTGAACAGAGCTCAAATTCAGCCACAGGATCTTTTATATAGACTCTACATTTCTTTTTAACTTTTCTAGGTTTTACTAACTTGTTTTGGGTCTGCACTGTGCACAGTAATGTACGGATGTGGAAAGTGAACATGGACAGTTCCTATGGCGTGCATGCCAGACTATATGAACTATAGGTGAAATATCTTCTGTTTACAGGCCGCTTAGTTTTCTTTTTTCCACTCAACCCATCCAACAAATCCCACTTTATCCCTACTTTACCGTTTAAGGTCACTTAATAAAGGCAAACATCTTGTGACTCTCTCTCTCTCTGTGTATATCTCCCTCCCTCTCTTTATCTGAGTATTCTAGTCATCAGGCACCAGCATGAAAACAGAAGCAAACATTGCGCAAAACAGGCTTGCAGTGGGAGAAGCACATGATGCAATTCCCAGCCGTGTTGACAACAAGCCATGCACTGAGGCTGGAGCTGAGGAGGGTCACACACCGGCCAACAGAAACAGGGCAGCATAAAAGTGCCCGGAGCAGCGTCTGAAATTAAAGGCCTAGTACACTCAAAAATGTTACGGACAGTAAATGAAAATGAACAGCCACTAATTGGCTTGATCTAAATGAGTATTTTCCAGCCCTTGCCCTAGAGGCACTCTGGCTTGTGCTTTTAAATGCTCAGCCTGGTCTAACCCACCCACTGTGTAAGGGGTTGTTAATGAGTTGTCTAGTCGGATCAAACATATTGGTGAGAGCATAGAACACTGATCTAAATCATATTAATTTGTGGCTTCTATCTAGCATTCATTTGCTTATCAGTTGGTCGAGCTACTCCAAATGTGGGCTAACAAGGGCGTAATGTGGGCTAAACTGGAAAACCGACTTACATTGCTTACTCACACCCTGCAAAATGAATGTTTGTGGTGTCAAAACAGTACACAAACAAAGAAAGTACATTTCGTAAGCATTTTATGACATTACAAAAAAAAATTAAAATAGTTTTGCTGCAACAAATCAAACATTCTCATGAATCGGCTTTGGCCCAGGGGTTACACGTTTGCCCAGGACCAACCCACCTTTGGGGTGAGATTCTATTGGGTAAAAGACAAGGTTTAAACCCTTTTGATGATGTATCATACCTGCTGTCGGGTGAAGTCTTGGGGATGTTCTGTTTTAATTTGTTGTTGTTGTTTTTTTGGTAAACACACATAACTGAAATAAGGAAGATAGCTGACATAACTGCTAATCCTAATGCAGCTGTACATCTGCAGAGAATGGATCAACAAGTTAACATGATAGCTAATTGGCCAGCTATATCCGTTATCTGTGCATTTCATGCTCAGCGTTGTCGTGCGAGGACATTAATGAACAAAATGAAATAAGATGAATGCACTTTTGACAGAACTATAAAGATATATGACATAACACCACATAACACATCCTTTAACACAAAGTCTTTGATATGTCTAAAATTCTTATGTTGCAATTGGTTCAACCGGCATTGTGCTGCATTTTACCAGTGCATGCAGAAATACTTCTTTACTCACGTCTAATGTGAATGTAAGTAAAACTGCTGATTTTAATGTTCCACACACTGCATTATGGTGTCTGTTTTAAGTCTCATGTCTTCCAAGCAAGACAGTAGCAGGTGCGGATTTTCGCTGCATTTAATAAACAGTGAAGATGGAGGGAAAAAATTTTCCCTGACCCACAGAGTGATGTGTTCTCAAAATCAATAACAGCCATACCAGGCAAATGCCTGTAAAGCAAGCATAAACACCAGATCTGATTGGCTGGGCTTTGGGGGTGTGTTCAGAGACAACATGTTCAATAATATATATGTTGGACTCTGCGGAGAGAGAGAGAGAGAGAGAGAGAGAGAGAAAGAGAGAGAGAGAGGGAGATGGAGAGGGGAGATAAAGAGAGAGTAGAGGGTAAGGGAGAGGTATTAGGAGAAAGGGAGAGAGGAAGAAAGAGAGATAGAGAGATAGAGAGAGATAGAGAGAGAGAGAGAGAGAGAGAGAGAGAGAGAGAGAGAGAGAGAAAAAAGAAGAGAGGGTATGAGAGTGAGTAAGAGTATATTTGTGTTTGAAAGATGGTTCATGTACCAGTCACTACTCCTATTCTGTTACATCTAGGCTGCATAGATTTTCCAAGGCGTCAGCTACTACATACACATACACATGATTAAGATTGACTCCCTCTTCTCCTTCAGCTTTCCTAAAGTCAGGCCTCTGAGAAACATGAGCAGCTGCAGGCCTCAGGCGGACCTTATCAAAGCTGCACCTGAAAACATAGCAAGTGACAGAACGCATGCCAGCTGTTGATCTACTGTAGCTCAGTTCACGTGATCTCAATGACATGTTTCAGTGTCATGTGCACTAACTACACTACTATATCTTCAATTCAATTCAATTTTATTTATATTTATAGATATAGATATATATTTTACAACCAAGTTGTCACAAAGCAACTTTTCAGAGCCCATGTCCGAGCCCCTAGTGGGTAAGACAGAGGCAACAGAGGTGAGGAAAACTCCCTCAGCTGGAGGAAGAAACCTCAGGAGGAACCAAGACTCAAAAGGGGAACCCATCCTCCTTTTGAGGAGGAGCCCATCCTCTTTAAAGGTCTGTATACAATTGCTTATGCAGTGTTGCTTTGGGGTTTTATTATGACTTCAACCTGGCTTTACATTAGAAGTTGGAATATTTCTGTGAGTATCTGACTGAATTCAATCAGGTACAGATGCTGGATGATAGGTTCTGAAAAGCAAACCACTCCAGCTCATCCCAAAGGTTCTGAAAGCTTCTACTGAAAGCTTCACATTATTGTGCTGTGGGGGTTTATACATTAGAAAATGTGACCACGGGTATGGCTGGTCCAGAGCATCCCATTTTATTTGCAATGATCCTCTATGGACATTATACAACTTATGAATATGTGCAAGTGTATGCTCGGGTCAGCAATGATAGCTCCATTAAGCAATGGCTTTTAAATGGGTTCTCAGAAATGCCTGGACAGTACACAGTGCACTATTCATGTGTTGTGGGATGAAATAGTATAGACTATCCAGGGTCCCTGAGGGTTTATGAATCACTACCTTAAAATAGCTGCTTGTACTTATTAGAGGAGCTGTCTCTATACTTTTGTACAGTGTATATCACACAACCTGAAAGATCACATGCATCAGCATCTTCCACGTAACAATTAGAAACACTGCACAGTATTATTACAAATATGCAACTTTTATCGGTGTATAATGAAAATAAAAAGGTGCTGCATGTTCAGTCATAATGTAGGGTTACATTGGATTTCACTTTTACTTAAGATTTACAGCATGTGGTTTGTTGTGTGTTGAAGAGTATTTGCTGAACTATACTTATTGCTACAGTATTATTATAGAGGAACAGCCAGTGTACAAGAATGCAATGGAAAGGATACAGGAATCTAGAGAAGGCTTTTGTTCTCTAAGGGGAAAGAAATTTCCTCTGTCCCAGAAAATACTTCCCTGACCGAACAACCCGTTCTCAGCCCACATTATGTAACTATGTTTCCCTCTTCGCTTTCTTTTTTTTCCCTTCTGGACCTTATTCAGACACCATTATTCATTAAACCAAATACGCCCACAAGCCTGTCAAACATGCAACAATGCCGACGAGGTCCGAGAAATAAGTTCATAACACATACTTAGAGAAGAGCAAGTGCATTCCAGAGGGATTTGGGGCTTTAAAGAAGAGACAGGTTCAAAGGATGTATGAGAGAAAATGCCAAATCAAGAATAAAGTGACCCCCACCCTTCACTTAAGAAGTGATAACAATATTGTAATTTGCCGCTTAACTATCCTCTTAATCAGTGATTATAACATTCTGGCTATTATTTGATAAATTATGAAAGGTGATGGCATCACAAATTAAACTCAGTCTGGGTTTCTAAAGCGTACCCAAAGATAATATTTAACTTTAACTTGACATACTTGGTAATGCAGATTTAATGTATGATCATAGTTCTATATCTTTTGTAGTCATCTGTAAGTTTTTTACTGAAGTGAACATGAGGTTATTTTTAATTTACTATTTATATATTTACTTATATTTATTTTCCTAAATCTGAGGGTATTTCACTGTGTATTTATCATTTGTTTTCTCTTCTTGTATATTCCCCTGGCTATACTATTAACATAATGTTTATTCCCATTCTAATTATTTGAAACATTTGAAACATTTGACTAACAATTAACAAAAATTGTATGACTTCACATGTCATCTAATATAAACAGAGGGCAAATGCATCAAATGTATTAGGCAGGTTACAATGGTAATAACAATGTCATTGAATCCTTGGTCATTTAAATGTGCACAGTCGTTGCATTAAATGTAAATGCTAACAGTGTTTACAATGGAAAGAAAGAAAGAAAAAAGAAAGAAAGAAAGAAAGAAAGACAGAAAACTGTATTGTACTATCCCCCAATATTAACTGCTTATTGTGGATGAAAGGAATTTTACAGGCTTTTTTGTTCTGCTGAGCAACAGTCTGCTGAGTCTAAAAGACAGATGTGTGTTCAGACAGCAGGTTCAGCTCTAGAGCTCCTGAATAATGGAACAAACAAACACAAATAAATAAATAAACAAACCCTATTGTCTGATGCAACTCCACCGCAGACTGCACTAGCCTGCAGCAGACGAGTGACGCCATGGCCACGCCCACTGACGACTCTTCCTCTGTCTGAGACCGGATTGGTCCGGAACGTTCCAGAAAACCCCCAGAAAGAAAGAAAGAAAAACAAGCCGAACACACATCCTGCACGTCCCCCACGACATGGGAGGAGGGAGGTCTCTTCTTATAGAACAGGGAGGGGGGAGTAGAAAGATCTAGTCACAACACAGATAAAAAAAAAACTGGGTTTCAGCTCTGCAGGAGGATGTGTGTCGGTTTCTGTACCTTACACTTTACTCACTCGCACACCAAGATCTGCAGTGCAGCGAATTAAAGCGCGTCGGTTTACTTGTTTCAAATGTGTACATTATTTCAACATCAGCACAATTATCTTGCCTTTTACCCTTTTATCAGCCACGCGATAATCTTATAAATACATCACATTGACAAAAGTATTGTGACACCTGACCATTACACTAACAAGTACTTGAATTTACATTTACGGAATTTAGCAGACGCTTTTATCCAAAGCGACTTCCGTCCCCAGTCTCCTTGCAGCTGCTTGGGGTTAAGGGTCTAGCTCAGGAACCCACTGGTGGTGGGATGCAGGTATTGAAACACATGCCCTCTCGAACCAGAGGCAAGTAGCCTATCAACTAAGCCGCCACTACCCCTGACACAACATTCAAATACATAGACTATAGTATAGTCCACCTTTGGAGCTATAAGAGCTTTCACTTTTCTTGGAAGGCTTTGGAGTGTTTATGTGGGAATTTGTGCCCATTCATTTTGTCGGGGATTTAAGAGGTCAGGCACTGATGTTGGATGAAAAGGCATGGCTTGCAGTCCCAGTTCAACCCAAAGGTGATGGGGTTGAGGTCAGGGCTATGTGCTGGCTAGTCAAGGTCTTCCACACAAAACTCATCCAAACATGTCTTTATGGACTTACTTGTTACGTACTGGAGGTAAAGGGCCTAACCCAAACCCTGAAAAATAGCGGGTTGTCCCCATAGATTTATCCATATGGTGTTTCTACAGAAAAATATAAAGCACGGTTGAAAATGTAATTTGAAATATATATTCTTATTGCATTATTATAGCACTAGCACAGCACTAGTGGTGAAAAAATTATACTCTAAACCGTCTGAACATGTAAACTAAGTATGATGTTATCCTGAATACCTGAATAAAGACTAATATTTTTAGTCAATTCACTGATGTACGCCCAGATGAATGCAAATACCTTAACTTGCCTCATACTGAGAACAACCTTATACTGAATACAAACACCTGAACATCTTGACATAAAACCTTATACTGAATACAAACACCTGAACATCTTGACATAAAACCTTATACTGAATACAAACACCTGAACATCTTGA
>JBBPDH010000017.1:15132034-15146946 GCA_037974565.1 Clupeocharax schoutedeni | reverse complement strand
AACCTTATACTGAATACAAACACCTGAACATCTTGACATAAAACCTTATACTGAATACAAACACCTGAACATCTTGATATAAATCCTTATACTGAATACAAACACCTGAACATCTTGACATAAAACCTTATACTGAATACTAACACCTGAACATCTTGACATAAAACCTTATAGTGCATACAAACACCTAAACCCACCTCATTTTAAACTTTACACCGAATACAAACAAGTAACCTGGCTCACATAAAATCATATACTGAATACAAACATCTGAACTGTCTCAAAACCTTTTACCGAAACCAACACCGGACCTGTGGTAAATAAATCCTTATACAAACACCTGGACCTCCTCACCTTATGCTGAATGCAAACACCTGAACCTGCCTCATGTCAAACATATAGGGCTGGAATGGTGGGTATGGTTCTTTTTTGTTAAACTGTTCAAATAATCACAATAAAACGACTGAAGAAAACATAATACGCAATACACATATGATTACAGTTTTATATTTTATTTTTATCCATTTCCCAGTACTATACAATACCATATTTTTACACCCTTACTATTGTGCTGAGTCAACATTTTAGTGAATGTGGTTAATACATTCACTGGCTTCATAAATCAAACTATGAATTAAAACAACCCACTGACCTGAATTAAACGTCATTATGGGTGCTCTTTCAATTATTTTACATAGAGAAGCTGCTAACACGACTATCTTTGGCTAGCGTTCAGCTGTTACCATGGCAGCTGATCTGAACTCTTATTGTTATTGTTTGAAAAATGAAAAAGTGACAGAGAATTCAAATATGAACATTATGACATGAATTAAACATTTTAGATCGACAGTTACTACTATTAATATATAAACGGAAAATCGTGATTTTTTATAGCTGTTGTAAATACTGCAATCATTTCAGTGTGCAGTACAGTGTTTACTGATTTAACCGTAATGTTACATGCACCTGGAGATTCCCAATCCTTTACACACCATTGTCTCACCTGCTTTCTCGCACAAGAGAAACAAACAGTGGACTTGAATTAAAGTTTTGGAAATCTGTTTATGTAAGAAAGGTGCATACAGTGCATTGGAAGGCCAAAATAGTATCCAAAGAAAAGTTTTTTGCAGATACGCGCTTTCATTTTATTTCATTTTATCACGAACATGACTATAAGTTATATGCATTTTTTGTTTAAAAAAAGATCCAGAGAAAACAACCATTTATTTGTAAAAATAAATAAATAAATACTAACCGTACAATAAATACATATAAAAGAATCAGTGTTTACTGATTTAACTGTAATTTTAACTGCGCCTGGAATTTCCCAATCCCTACATCATTCTCTCTCCTGCTTTTCTCTCTCGAAAGAGTAACAAATGGAGCATTTCGAGCTCATTTACAGCCCTGGTTTGTGTTTTTATGCAGAGCAACAATCACTGCCCTTTTTAAGCTGTTGCACAACAGTCAGTTTTGTGGGTAAGTGTTCAGACTGAAATACACTAACGCAATGTCATCAGAGGAAGGGTGATTTGATTGAATCTTGCCCCACCTAGTGGAAAGGAAGACGCTCTGCCTTTAGGCTTTAAAAGGCCAAGCAATAGCCAATCAATACAAACACACACACCAGAGCCAAGTAAACATTTTATTCATTGTGTATGGTGTATCCTTACGCAACATTATTCATGATCAGCCAGGAAACTTTTTTCTTTTTTCAGCATTACTTCCTCCAATAGCAATTTAATGCACAAAGTCTACCTCCGTTTTACATTTCTTAAAAAAACGGTCAGAGTTTCTCCCTTATAGAAAAACATGCTGAGGCAGCATTGGCCCAGACATCTAATACATTTAAGGCCTCTAAAAGCCATGATAGATTTGAAATAAGGTTTTGACTACAATCATTTAAAAAAATGTTTATGTAGGAGAGATACAAACAATGAAGCACTCACATTTGATTTCCTTTTCGTTTCATCTGCTATGTGTTGTGGCAGACACCTTGTAGTGGTTTCCCAGAGAGAGATTAAGCCTAGTCCTGCACCAAACAGTATAATCAATAGAGATTTTCCATTGAAAGAGAAATATAATCCAGGACTAGTCTTAATCCCTGTCAGGGAAATGGTGCCCTTAAGTATCAATAACTGTGTTGATTCAAGGTATCCACATTACTGTAAAAATGTCCAGAGAAAACAATATGTAAATATCTTTATCTGGCCTGTAAGCATTTATTTGGTATAAAAAACCCACTGAAAATTAGAATTAATACAGACAACCGAATGAACAGAACATTGTGATGTGAAGTGTGAGCATGATAACCATTTTCAAACCTTTCCTCGAGGAAGATTAGCATTTATAGCTACCATTCAGTACCATTCTGTTAGCTAGTACTTCATTGAAGTGAATCAGATATTTGTCCATGTGATGTTTGAAGAGTACTGAGAAAAGGAGGCACTATTCGTATGTCCTTCCAATCCAGATATTAACGATTTAAACCAGTTGTTACTTTTACTATTTGTTTGCCTCTATTTTTAAGTTGTGCGGTGGTTTTACTAGCATGAACGTATTTTCTCCCAAAACAAATATTTTTTAAACGATTTTCTTGACTGATCGGGAAAGTACTGTATAGATCACTGATAAACATTTGCCTGTTTTACTTTATGACAGGAAAATGAACTGTTCACCGTCCCATGGGATGAAGTGGTATAGCACAGCAGTTATGATGAAAGACACCGGTCATGTCTGCTGTACAGTAAAGACTAGTGGCACCCTTGCACAACAAAGTGCTGTTGAAATGTCCAGTTGAGAAACAGCTAACTGGCAGAAAGCAGCTGCTTTTTGCTGGATGAGTGAAAAAAAGATATGCAAATTTGTGAGAATATATTTAATGTCTGAAACACATACATAAATATTCACAAATATAATCTGTATGCTCAAGACAGTAAGAACAGTAAAAAAAATTAAAATACAGGAATGATTCAGAATGAAAGTACAGAAAATAAAACCAAAATGATTGCCAATACTGATTTCTAGTAAAAATATATCTTACACGTTAAAGAGAGCGTGAAAAGTTAACATGGTCCTTTTTTTTAATAGCTAAATAGAATTCCCCATTACTTTAAAAGTGTATAAAAATAAAGTCTTTGGAAACTTTGGTTTTACTTTTCTATTTTTCGTTACATTATTTTTTTGGTCATTTAGATGGTCCAGATGTTTGGAATGTAACCAACACACAAAAGTGCCCTCCGTCTCAGTGGCACATCCGCGACGTCATCTCTTTCTGTTGGGCAGAACAACAAAAACGGGTCATTCTTGGCAGTAAAAAGCAAACAAACACTTAAATACAACCATGCACACAAAGAAGAACACTCGAAGTGGGTTGTTTGACCACCGTGTTGATATGGCGTTACTGGGCTTCATTGCATTTTAAGTCCATTTACACTGACTCCAATAAGCAATATACAGACTTCAGACACAAAACTACTGAAAAAGAGAGGCACTGAATTTACCTCAGTCTAAATGTGTACATTATTTCATCATAAAATATAAAAATGTATTCAGACACCTCATCTAACTGAAAGAAAGAAAGTGATAATCTGGTCATACGTGAACACACCACAGCACACAGTGTGAACAGTACGAAATACTTCCTCTTCATTTACATTTATAGCATTTCGCAGACGCTTTTTATCCAAAGCCACGTCCATTTCCTAACTACAGGGGACAGTCTCCCTGGAGCAACTTAGGGTTAAGGGTCTTGCTCAGGGACCCAGTTGTGGTGTGCTGAAGGTAGGATTCGAACCCATGACCTCTTGGTCTAGAGGCAAGTATCCTACCCACTACGCCACCACCACCCCATTTAACCCATTCACCAAATGAAGCACGGGCAGCCAGGAACACAGCGCCCGGGGACAGTACCTTGCTCAGGGTGCCTCAGCTGTGCCTAGCGGTCTTGGGATTCGAACCTGGACTTTCTGATCACGGGGCGAATGCCTTAACCACTAGGCTTAACTGTTTGATGAACACAATTGTACGCTGAGCATCCACACATGAGCCTAATGTCACCACGCAAGCCAATGTGGGACAAAAAACCTAAACAACAAAAAACTAAATTATAGGTCATAATAGGCCTAAGGGGTATCCATCTCTGCAGCATTAATCTCTGGAGCAACAGAACTGTGTTCTCTGGAGTCATGAAGTTCCATCCAGTATTTCTGGGATGGGTTCACAACTAATCATTCAGTATCAATACAAGACTTCACTCATGCTCTTGTGGCTGAATGTAGTCAAATCCTCACAGCAATGTTTCAACATTTAGAGTAAAGCCTCCCAAAAGGGCAAAGGTTGTTACGGCAGTAAAGGACATTCGATTCCCAATTAAAACCTTTCAGAAGAAATACTGGATTAACGTCTACAAAGATTTGTAAAAACATTTGTATTTGGTCCATTACTGAAGGTTCCAGTTTTGTGGTTTTTGATACCTGCCCAGGATACCTCTGTAAACACCCTTCTATTTATTACGCTGCACAGTCTCTGTCCTGCTGATTTGCACACTCTTATTTATTGATTTTTTACCTCTGTTCTGCATTTTTGTGCATGTAACTTCTATTCGGCACTTTTGCACACAGCTCTCTGCTGTTAGAATACAGAAACTGTCAAAACTGTATTCATCCATGCTTGTCGATTCTTGTCTTGTTGTTTTGTTGCTCTTTTGTTTTGTTTTTGTACTCTTTCATCCTGTTTGCAGTTGTGGTCTTTTGGTGTTTCTTTTCTTGCGTTGCACCATGTTCCTGGAGGCATGTCTTGCTATAGTTTGCATGAGAACTATATAGAGTATATAGAGCTTTTTTTTTGGTTTTGTTAAAAATCGATATTAACTGGAAACCGCTACAGTATTGCCCGTCACTGAGACGCAGGCCTACAATGACGATAACAATCTGTCACCCGGCCCATTCTTAATTCCAAATGCTCGCCAAAGAGTCAAAATGTTTTCTGCTTTATGATTTCAGGAACATGCTTGTTACGGGTTGGTGAGTCAGGATGCTACTGTCATTGCCCTTCCAGTTAACACAAGCCCAAACAAAAAGAGCTTGTTAGTCACAGTGAGACATCTTTGTGTCTGTCTTTCCTGTGCATTATTCATGTTTGGCTGTTCACGATTAGTGTTTTAATGGGGTGCTGTCCTATTTAAATGTAATTGAATAAGTAGTTATACAGTAATTTGCATAATAAATTACAATTAAAATTTGAGTGTAGTTTGAGGCTGCGCTTTCAACAGCCTGCTTGTTTCAATATGTAAAAAATAAATTATGGTTTGTACAATCTTGGAACATCTGAGACTTTACAAAAACAAGAACAAAATGTATAAATAATTTACAGTGTTTCCATCTCACATTCAAAATAGCTGTCATGCCTACACACACTTGTGTAGACATGTGTTTTACTACTGTCTGCCTCAGATTCACACATGCATGCACTCACTCAGACTTTCCAGTGTCTCTAACTCTCTCCCACACACTAAAGCTGCACAGTCCTTTGTTTGTTATTCTTTATCCAGTGAGTATTATGAGCTGTTACATCTCCAGGCAGATTTCTGTGGGTGTTTTGATGAAGGTATTCATGTGTTCAGTGCACTTTTGGCTCACATAATTTAGATCAGTAATTTGTTTATGCCACATTAATTCATTCATTAGTTAGGGATAAAATAAACATGCTTCCCTTTTGACTTTTTTTTACCCACCATTTTGAAGAGTGCCAGTAAGTATGGAGCTGACTGTACACGCCACTCAGTTCCTAAGTTGATGTTTTTTCATTCAAATTCATAAATTGTAGAAACTAGGGTTAATTCACTTGTACTTGCATTATGGAAAAGTGTAGGATTTGCCAGCCCAAAATGGCAGTTCAATCTGTAATACATTTAATTTATTTTAATAAATAAACCAAAAACTATTAACTTGCTACAAATAGTGTGACATAACAAAAATTCCCTTCTTTTGACAATAACCAATGAGGTGTTTGTTAAGCAGTGACCTTTTGTTTTTTCACTTTGCACAATATTTGTATATGTAAAGCAAGACTACTATTTGGATAAGATTCCCTAACACCGAATATTCCTATTGGTAACATTGCATTCACACACACTCACCAGAGGCTCCAGCTCCTTGTGATCTATAAGACTGAATTCAGTAACAAAGTAGTAGAAATGCTTGTAACAGGTGTTGACATGTGCTTCTGCTCCCATTTGGCTGACACGGTCGAAATGATGTATGTACACGTGCACGAATACGCGGAACAGGCGGGACAAGATCTTTTTGGCTACTTGCATGAAGGTCTTGGGGAAGGGAGTACCTGTGAGAAGAAAAACAGAGATGTTCAGACGTGGTGGTGAAAGGTCACTTGCTAAAGCACAACCATGGAGGGGGTGAGAAAGTGTCACTGAGGCACAGAGAGTAAGACTGAAATGTACTGAAATGCCGGGTATTTATGCAGCTTATGCTGAGCATCAGTTGGGGTCAAACATGTGAAGTACTCTTATCATACAGTAGTTTACTGTTACTGCTGCAAATAACCTACTGGTGGGACTAATAAATCCTTTTCTCTGTATTTGTTAGCTTCCTTTAACCCATTCATCAATGGTCAGGTCCCCCACAGGACCACCAGTCAGCATTAATTAGGTACCGGATCATTCTCAGCAGAGCAGAGAACCGACATGGTAGTAACATATTGTGTGTGTGTGTGTGTGTGTGTGTGTGTGTGTGTTGCACAGACTATATCATATAGTTCTGTGGCCAGAAACTGACCACTAATGAAGAACTAGAGGATGACTAACACTAAGCGCAACATCATATGAACTATTAACAATAACTTTACGTCTGCAAAGGTGGACCAAAACCAAAATCATCAGCACACATACATACTAACGACTACACAAACAAGCCACTTCCATGTCAGTGTCTTTGCTGACCTGAGAAGGATCCACTGGTTTCCCTGTTGAAGTCCTGACCACTGATGAAAAGCTATAAAAGTGCACGCAATTCTTATAATTTTCCAGCACGTTAAAAGGTGTGACGACAAAAATGTTTTTCATTGCATCTTTATTAATTGGTTTGAGATAAAATGATTTAAGAATTGTCATAAATATACTCATTTGGATCTTTTTACCTTTGGCACGTTTATTTGATTGATTTATTTCCTGTTGTACTCCTCTACTATTTAACCTACTGTTGTAGGGTGACACCCTACATAATGTATGAATGCAAATAATTAAAACACTTTTAGTTGCAGAGCACATGCACCATTTATGGCAGCACTGGTGATCTGCAGAATTAGCACCACAAACACAGCACATGTATCTTCTGCACATTTTAGAAGTGCATTGTTGTTATGAGAAATCCTCATGGTGCAGCTCTAAAATCTGACCTGGCTGCTGCTGCGATTGCTTACTAAGGCTTTTAATGTCCCTGCTAACATTAGATATTGTGAGACCACCCCTGCCATTTTCATCATCACCCAGTGACTTCCTCTTGCCTTCACACTATACAGGACATCTGCTATGAAAACCATGACCCACACGCCATATTTAAACCACACTGAAAAAACCCCCTTTGCTACATAAGGTGCTATTCAGTTAAGGCCTCCTCCAAAGGGTTTTAAATAAGATTCAGCTTTGGAAACAATGTACAAAGAGACCCACACATTTTACTTATATACAAGGAATAATTCTAATAATTAGCGCAGAACTACAACATAATACCATGTTTGCTGTGTCCAAAACTGTGCAAACATGTGGTTATAAATAGCATAGTGAGAAGGATTTCATTTGGCCTGTCCAGGGGAAGGGCAGACACTTGATGAGGTGAATTCTGAAAGGCTACAGAGGTTCCATCCACAAGCCCTGGGAATCATATCCCACGGTGGACTCAATGACCCCCTTTGAAAGTCGACACTTGGATGCCTAAAAGGGAAGGGAGACTCCCTGCGTAGGGTGGTGATGGGAGTCTGCCAAAAAAGAGGCAGCATCCACTGGCAGTTTGGCAACTGTCCCTGCAAACATAGCACTGCAGCTGCTTTGCACACAAAGCTTTCATACGCAACCCCTTCATTTGCTCCTGCAGTGCTGTTTTAATAATGGAGTCACTGCCAGCCCTTATTTACTTCAGCTCTGTAGGGTTAGGAAACGGAATTTTCATCCAGTAAGCTAACTCTCATTCTGTTTAACTGCTGATGTGTGTGTGTTTATATACACTTACAAATAAGGGGTTACGTTCCAATAGCACCAATGAATTGTGAATAAAGGTCAATTGGTGATATTCTTATAGTCTAAACCCTAAATATGCTCCCACAACCCTTTAATTTAATTCATCTATAGACTGCACTGTAATTCATGCAAGCGCCTTTCCATAGTATGAGCTATTGTTTACTTTGGTATAAGCAGGGCAAACACAGTAATAAATTAATTTAATTTACAAATAAAAAATACAGGGTTTGAGAAGAACAAAACAAAAAACATGAGAACACTCAGCAAAACACTCAAGACGCTCCACGCGGGAAACTGTTCTTATGCAGGACTGCGTCTGCCAAAGCTGCATCACAGGGCAGCAGCCAATCAGCAACAAGGAGAAATGAATAAGACTCTCGGATTGGCTATTTAAACTTCCCGCCTCTGAGAACAGCGGCATCCCAATATGTACTTTCTTTGTGTTCTCTTGACAGTCCCAAAAAATTACACAAAAAATTATACAGTTACAGTACATAATTTACTTTTGTTTGTGTCATGTAATGACAAAAATAATTACAAAAGGGACGATTTGTCTTTCCACAAAATAAGACTGTACGCAAAACAATAACCTTTTTGATGTTCTAATAAAATTTTTGGATTGAAAATCCAGCATCTGCATTTTCACAGAATTTCACTACTTTAGTTGATGAGTTTGGAGAGAGTGCCCCTTTTATAAAAAGCTGGATGCAGTTTGAGAGCATTAAGAAGTTTCAGGGATGGAAAAAAATGAGTGACTACCGACTACTTCTAGTGTTTGTTACAAATGCCTGCTGAGTGGCTTCAGTGTGTCTTGGCTGATCGATTGTATTTGGGGTAGGTGGATTTTTTTTTGGCCAATTCCTTAGAAGAGCATATTTAAATATTTAGCCGCAAAGAGAGAAAGAGAAAAAAAAATCACAGAATCACATATCTCTGAAAAAGTAACTTCATAGGAGGAGGAATAGACGTTGCTTACCAACATTGGTGGGGAAGATATGTTCGTTGTTGATCTGTACCTCAATCCAATCCATCAACAGACTCATGTACTTTGGGGCGGGCAGCGCCGTGGGCCGCTTGTATTTGTGCTCGTCCTGCCAGCGGTATTCGTACTTGGGTCCGCCAGACATGACGGGGCAGCTCTGGTCCGTGCAGGAGTCGCTGATGGTGCCGTAGATGAGGTTGATGCGGTTGAAGAAGTCCACCACGTGGACGGCCACCCAGTCATTGAGGTCCTCACTGTGCGGCAGCTGGACAGCCAGCTTCAGGTCCAGCCCAGCGTTGAGAGAGGCCTGTGCTTTCTTATGCAGCTCGAAGCGCTGGGTCCCCGGCTCAAACTTCCGCTTGGGCCGGAATGTTCTGTCTTTGTTGAAGACCTGTTTCAGGGCCATGGACATGATCGGGCCGGATTGAGTCTGGAGTATCAGAACAGGAGAGAGGTTGTTGCTAAGGGCCTTTACAGGATCACTGACAGCAGTGGACAGCCCAGAAAGAAAAGATGCTATGAGAGAGAGAGAGAGAGAGGAAAAAGAGAGTGAGAGACAGAAAATGTGAAAGAGGAAGACAGAGACAGAGAAAGAGAGAGGAGGGGAGACAGAAAGAGAGACAGAGGATGAGAAAAGGGGGGGGGGTAAGACACAGAAATTTTATTTACTTTTGCTTCCACCATCTTTCCACTTATCTCTCTGCCCCTATCGACGCTGATGTCAGACAGGGCAAGAGTAGATTTTTCTGATTCTGAAACACTGTTTTACATTTTTCCAAGCCATCTTTTGTGCTTCTCAGACACATCTCAAGACTAAAGTGCCCTCTACTGTTATTCTCAATCATTCAATCATTCAAGCCCTATGACCAATGGACATAAAACAGTATACAAACTCATTGAGGTATAAAATTTGGTATGAAGATCACATGAAATCCCAGAACCACAAAACTGTTTTGAGCATCACATGTCATGGTTGAGACTGGCACGGCATCACTTTGTAAACCTGGGAAACTACCAAAGTGACCAGAGTTAGGGGCATTGAGGGGATTTCAGCCCTTCAAGGTGAGTTCCTGTCCCATATATTAATTAAGAGAACTATATTGCTATCTGTAATGATAGAAAACGGCACCATAACAGTACACAAAGATTTTAACAATCTATCTACACTACAATTACTCAAAATCTCCCTCCTCTTCGTGCGTGCCCGCCTCTGTCGACCTCTGCTAACGTTGTTAACGAGAACCAACAATACTGAAATAAAAGGTGTTTCCATCCGCAAAACGAAGAAAATACCAACATGTACCAACACCATTACTAAATAAAAGCGTTAATAAAATAAAAATAATCGTGCTAACCCCCCCTAAAGAAGAAACTACGGTGGCCTGTAGCACTTCAAACAAACTTACCGAGTTATCCGGAGTTTTCTGGTTCCGCTTTGATCTTAACCACCTTTCTGACGACGTTAAGACCAAATAACCTACTTAGAGCAAATATAAATGTTTTATATCGTCTTGTTAACGCTCCATTCTGTATGAGCCAGAGGTCGTACTGCGTAATCATTAGCAGGCTAACAGTTATTAAGGTTAGAGTCTGAGAGGAAAGTACACAGCAAGCCCCTCCCTGAACAGAGTACAGTACACTTCCTCTCCTGAACAACACAGGGCCTGCACTAGTGGTGTGCGATACCACAAAAAAGTAAATACAAAGCCAGTATCGCCGATACCGATACTATTTTTTCCCCTACTTTTTAAAGGTGGATGCTGCATCTGAATGAATTTCCCTGTTCTTTAAGTGTTTTTGTGTTTATTCCTTTGAATTATTAATTAATTAAAACCCAGGACAGAATTTGAGCAAAGTTATGAATAGAAATATACTTTATTACCATAATAACAATAACAATTTAAAAAATAATTTAAAAATAAACAATTAGTAAAAATACAACAAATAAAGTGCAATTAAAACCACACCCAAAGAAATAAAGAAATATAAATAATTAAGTAGCACATCTATCTGTTGCTGAAATATAGTAATCAGCACAGTTAACACAAAATGGTAATTATATTAAATCAAATCTGAGCCATATTATATGCAATGTATTTGTTTCAATTCCAGTAAATTTATTCATTTAAACACCTTTCAGAGGGATAAATGTGTTGTTTCTAGGTCATAGCATAACTTATACTTTTTGAGTTGGCTGAAGTAACAAATGACCAGCTGCAAATTAATATTAATTAATGCCGAAGATGACTAAATATTACTTTCACCACAATTATCTCCCTGGATATTCTCTGCCACACTGAAAGTCTTCTGCCAGTGACCTCTGCCTCTGGGGTGGGGCTCTGGGTCTGTCGGGATGTGGGGGTGGGGGTGGGGGTGAGGTTCTATCCTCCTCTCTCCATTTCTGAAACTCAGTGTTTTCTTTTTTTATGACTTTACATATGTTTGTATAAATGTGTTGTGTTTCCAGTGTGTTTAACAGCCTTTTTACAAATGAGAGCTGGTTGTTGTTCAATTTTCAGGCTGAAAATATACCACACAGCGCTCCTTTTCCTCTCCTCCGTCTCTCTCTCTCTCTCTGAATGTTATCTGCTCCGTCTCTCTCTCACTCTCTCTCTCTCTCTCTCTCTCTCTCTCTCTCTGTATGGTCTGTGCTCCGTCTCTCTCTCTCTCTCTATCTTTCTGTGCGTGCGTGCTGCTTGCTCGCGTTCGCCTGGCTCTCTTAAGTCACGTGACAGTACAACATCAAAACACAGGAGGGGGAGGAAGAGCAGAGAGATCTCCGTGCTGTGACTGATGTGGCACTTGAAAGTACCGACACTAAAATATCGATCTTATGACACTGGTATCGATCAATACCTGCTTTGATATCGATAGTATCGATATTTGGATCGATCCGCCCACCACTAACCTGTACCCACTTACTCACACTCAGTTCAAGAGAGTGGGTCGATGATGAGACACACATACACACAGATATATATGTGTATATGTGTGTGTGTTTATGAGGTTTGAATCAAGGAAAATGATTGCTTTTGTTCATCTTACCAATTTATTTGGTTCAAATTGTTTCACTCAAAGTTTTTATCTTCAATAAAAATGTTAAAGCGCTTGTTACAGCAAGAAAAAGCTTTTTAAGAAAAAAATATAATGCCATTTAATGTACTGCACCTGGGTAGATTCTCAAAGGAATGAACTATTCTGTTATTATCCTCCTGAGAACCGAAGAAAAAAGTGTCTTACAATTTATTTTGTGTGTTTTCCCATCTATTTGGGCCTATAAAAACACTTTACAATAAAAATGTCTTTTAAATTAATTTCCCAGCATGTCCACTGTAGAGAACAACAGAACGATTTCCGTGTGAAAATAGAACTGAATGTAGAAGAAAACGTGATTTTAACTCAGGAACACATGAAATTTGATCTAAAAAATTAAATTCTGTATCACTCTTCTGTTGCTTGCAGTAAATTTTAAGTCATAGAACATCGTCTGGATTTAGGTGATAATCCTGGAAGCATGTTTTCTTTTTGGTTCTGCAGTGCACCTTGCATTTGGTGCACCTCTGGTATGTTTTGCCATTTGCAGTCCATGTTCCCAGCATGCAAACCCTTCACATGACTCATCACTGGAAAGCCCACTATGTTTTCTACAGAACACTACAGGACTTGGTGGGGTATCTCCAAATACTTAAGGAAGGTACAGGTGAAGATAATGTCCACTATAAAGGACATAAATGAATGGGACGGGTCTCAGGAGAAGACCTTTTTCAACATTTTTTTTCTGTCAAAAAACAAAATCACTGAATAACAGAGATGTTTCATTAAACATAACTTTATACTTCATATCTACAAACTTTATTTTACACAGTATTCTGGGTACACAGAGAATGTTGTAACGAATAATGTATCATGTTCTATTTGTGAATTAAAACTCCTCACACATGCTGTATATGGATTTTGCATGATTTATTTATGTTTATATGAGAACTTACAGGAAAGACATGTTGTCAGAAGCATTAAATTATTACTGTATTCAGATAAAGTTATGATTGTAAAAATAGTTTGATTAGTTTTTCTTTTCATTTTGAACAGTCAAACGAAAGCATCAGTATAAAAGCAGTTTTATGAATGTCTCTTCTCTGAGAGTTTACCACTTTGCCGTCATAAGTTTGAAGATTCTTGGAAAACACAAAGTGGCGGAGACATGCAAAGCAAGTGTATGATGCTCATTCTCAAAAAGGAAGAAACTTATCTTGCATCACTATGTCATACAGGATGTGACAGAAAAACATAGACCATGTTTTTAAAAAACAAAAGTCATTTTGCTTTTGCTTGGAATATTTCAGCACAATATTTCCAAGAGGAGGTCACAGTCTGAGGCTCTCCCGGGTTCACATTTTTATGTTTTCCCTTCTCTGATATACATGATTCATGACATCAGGCTGCTATTACTTCCCTTTATGAGCAAAGTCATTTTGGAGCAAAGAAAAACACAAAACTGTGACCTGAATGGTGTTCTCAAGGCTAGTATTAAGGGCCCTGAACTAGATCGCTGGTTTTCCATTTTCTAAGTTTGCCTCAGCAGCAGTCTTCTTAGAAATGGAGTAATAATAGGTCCTCATCTTTTCTTCCACTTTTGCAAAGCCCGGCCTTTCTTCAAACCTGGAGATAATACAAATAATGGAATGTTATTTTCATAGTTTTTCTTATTTTTCTCAGATGTTGCACTCAGTAGTCACCCAACTTTTTCACAGTTACACAGTTACACACCATAACCCATATTATACATTTTCTATTACGTTTCAAATTTTTAGCCCAATTTAGTTGTCTCTAGTTTCACTCATTTTTTTATTTTGAAAGTTTGTTGCTTTTTTGGGCTTGTGTCTAAGCTCTATGTCTCAGCTGGTTTTTGCAGGGGTCAGGCGTCCCATTACACCAACAGGGAATTTCACTGCCTTCAGATACAAAGACTTTCATATGGAGTCGATCCTCCTCTGCAGCTGCTATAATGGTTTCACTTGTTTTTCTATAACAAACTAGATAAGACATGAATGCCCTGTAGGGTTGGTTATATATTTGATTTGATTACATTTATGTTTAAGTGGAGATTTACAGAAATATTTAAACTGCGGTTGTGTGACTGTTAAAGGGAACAAGCAGGGTTAGACAGTTGCATCACTGCTTTTAATATAGCTGTTCTAGTCATCTCTCACAGAACTGCTCTTTGCTTTTTTTTCAACCTACAAATGACACTGATGTGTGGCAAAAACACGGCTATGCCACAATACCACAAACAGCATGATGTGAGTTTCACTGTTTAGCTGATAATGGTCTACTTATATAGTGATATCAGGTCAGCAGCAGTCCTGAAACTGAGAATGAGACATAAATGCCATAGACAGGTGCTGACGACCTGTGCAGCAACAGTTGGGCCACACTGTGTAACTATACACCTATACACTGGACCTCTTAGGTGCTCATAATGTGGCCAGACAGTGGAATCACAACTCTGGTGTATCTACAGCCCACAGCATATTCTGTCTTGTATATTCTCACTAGTTAGTGCTAACTCTGTTTCCCGGACACAAGAGTTAAGAAAACTACGCCTACTTTTGAGCTGAGTGCGGTGGCGAGTGCGGCGGGTTTTGTCTGTTTTTTGAGAAAAACGCAAACCCTCGCGGC
>JBBPDH010000017.1:15079530-15091151 GCA_037974565.1 Clupeocharax schoutedeni | reverse complement strand
GACACTCCAAATTTTAAGATTAGCTTTTCCTCCTTACCTGTTTTGTGTGCGTGTGTGTGCGCGTGTGTGTGTGTGTGTGTGTGTGTGTGTGTGTGTGTGTGTGTGTGTGTGTGTGTGTAGCTGCCGTGTATATCTGTAGATCTCTCTTGTCCTGTTTTAGCTGCACCTCTTCTTCCTCTGGCATTGGAACTTCTGAATTCGCCTTTTAAACGTCTCGATAGTAGCCATACTCACACTGGGGGGACCCACCTTTTTGATATTTTATTTTTGTACAGATATTTCTGAAGTATTTTTGATGGAGGGAAGTGTGAGATATGAATGTATTTGCTGTTTGTTGTCTAGGGCTAGCGCTTAGTGCCTTTACCAACCAGCCAACTGCCTGCGTTTGGGAGGAGTATTTCAAATGTTGTGTTGCCCTCAGTGATGCTAGCAAAGCACAAAAAATCCTACATTTCTCCACGAGTGACACCTAGAAAACTAGTGTTTCATTCTGAGTGCATTTTCTTTTATCTGAATCCATGAGTCTCTCTCTTTCACCAATATGTGTTAATTACTGTGATGCCTAGTAGGCATTTTAGAAACCCACATGTATTGTACATAGGTAGTGCAATGTGTGAAAGTGTTTAAAACATATTTAGATCTTTGTGTTATTGTGTCTGGGTGATGCTTAAATGGAGAGGGAACGAAGCAGTGAGAGAGAAAACGGTCATGTGAGCAGTGGCTTCACACTCATGACCCTTTCGAGAGCAGTGGTTGGGGGTGGGGATGAATGCTAATGTATTCAGAATACTGTTTTCCCCCCACAGAGTAGGATTTCTCAGCTATCCGGATCATTTCAGCCTGGCACCAAGCCAGTCCAGTACACATTTCCAGTGGACAGTCTTAACTTTTAAATTATATTGCAAGAAAACCATGCCGTGTTTTTGTGCAGTAAATGTAATAGTTGAAAGACATTCCCCAAAGAAACGGTTGCCAAATTAAGTTTATAATTATAACGTCAGCGATATAGTTAAGTTTGTAGAGGAAATTACAGCTGCATATGTACTAAATACCTTATTGTATTGTTACTTACCACTCTACACCTTCCCAGGGGTGGATGATATGGGGGGGGGGGGCATGATACTCATTTGACATTTGAGAAGGTGCAACAGGCATCAGTGGTGTCAAAATATCAAAAATTGTTCACTGATGAACTTTCAACATACTTATAAACATACTTGTATATATTGCCCACCCCTACTTTGTGGTAAACTGAAAACCTTGATGCAAACTGGTAAAGGACAGGTCTGCGTTATTTTGTCCTTTTTATTTAAAAGATGTTCTATTGACACCCATAGAACATCTATGATTAGTCAGCATGCTAACATCTTGCATCTTGCACACTTGTTCAGTATTAGTAATGTGAAGGTAGATGATGTCAACGATTATCAAACAATGCGTTGTGCAGCTCTACTGAGAAATCCTGCTGTCTGAAATTAACACCCCCCCCCCCACCCCCCCACCCCTCACTGTGCTGTCTCCCAGCGCGATCACCCGTCTTCACCAGTCTGCATTGTTCTCGGCGGCTGGTGATGGGCTTTCTGATGCTAATAGCTTTAATGGGCTTACTCGCAGAAACGGGGGCTATTTCATGAAGCACAGTTTTCTCAGTTAGCCTGCCAAAAGTCAAAAAGCCTGTCTAATAGGAGAGCAGAAAAGGGGTGTTGCTTTTGGCCAGTCCTCACTTTGGACTTTAATAATCTCCCGAACTGAGAAAGTCCGGCATTGTGAAATGTCCCCGATTAACTTTCCTTAACTTCTGTGTGTGTGCGTGCGTGCGCGTGGTGTTTGAAGTCTCACTCCGATGTACCTTAGCCATCACCGCAGAGATTTCTGTTTGCCTGAGTGCGTGTGGGGCGAAAAAAAAACCTTGTAATTACGTTTGTGTGCACACGCGTGTGTGTATGTTTGTGTGTGTGTGTGTGTGTGTGTGTATGTGCATGTTTGATAGTTAGTGAGGCTGAAGGCCCCTGTCCTCTCTTCTGTGAACTTTTGACCCTCTGGTCCGAGTTCATGAACTCGAACTTTTGACCGGATGCTCGAGGTCGTTGTGTTGTGTCACAGAGGCAAAGGAGGTGGGCTTTATGTGGAGATGATTGAAAGCTCTAAGAGAAGCCCCCCAGTGACCCAGTCAGCATTTTTGTATAATTTTTTTTTAATAATTAGAATTTTATTTCTATACCTCTGCACTTTTGGCTGTGGTGACAAGTACTTAACTGTATTTTTAAGAATTTTATACAATATTTACATGCAATATGGTATGATTTTTTTATTATTATTATTATTATTATTATTATTTTGCATTGGCATGTTTGTGATTAAGAACTGAAAACATGACCAGTAGATTTTGAGACTGTTATATTTTAGGCCGCTTTGTTTCTGAAAATTATTTTCGGAGCTCGTATCGTGCGTCAGAAGTTACAGCGGTTTGACGTCCAGTGTTGGCGGTTTATGTTGGTTGTAGCCTGCACTTCATCATCCACTACAAGTATCATAGCAGGAAAAAAAAGCTCGGAATTTCATAGAGAACAAATATATCTTCCGTTATACTGTGCATTGCAATGGATTTGTACTGTGTGAAGTATGATTAGGAGCACTAAACACTAAATCTCACTTGCATTTATACTCAGCTGGTTTTGGATCACGCTCACTCTGACACTATGGGAGTGAGACGACTTTCATTTCAACTTCAGTTATGCTATATCTATCCATATATACAATAAACAGTGGTGGCTTATCTGCTGCGTTGATTTGACAGGAGAGCAGCAGATTGTGCTGTACGGTTAATTTTTTATTTTTTTCCTTCTCTGGACACTCAGTTCACTCAGAGGGAGAGTTTTCTTGTCGTTCAGTGGTTGTTCTTCGTGTATGTGTGCGGGTTGGGCTTTGGGGAGGGACGGTGCAGGTGTTTGGTTTAAATGTGTTCTGATGATGTGGTAGAAAGGCCACAATGATTAGAACTGAAGACCAGCTACAATTGGACTTGTCGAACTTGGGAATACAGTGCCACCATGTGGTCATTTATAACAAGTTGAAATGAGGATGAAAGATGTTACTTTTTATGTTTTTATTTCATAAAAAAATCATATAATTAATAAACTCATTGAGTACTGTCTACAGCTGGCTTTCTCTGTTGAATTTCTCAGTCCTGGGAGAAGATTTGAAAGGAATCACTTTGCTACACTTAGTCACTTTGTTTAAGATGTAATATCGAGTCTCAACAACTGGTCCAGATTTCTGGTGATGACACTATTCTATAGGCCAATAAATACATAAACCCAAATTGGTGGTAAGACACTGGCTGCCTGATTATTCATCAGCTAGTAAGGAAAAACAAACAGGCCTCTCCCAAAAGTCTCCCCAAAAAATTATTTAAATGCACAGTTTGTTAATTTCCCCTGTGAGAGCTAGATGAGAGTTTTAAGAGTTAGAATCGTTATGAAGCAGTGCAGGATGATTATACTATATGGACAAAAGTATTGTGGAATCTGTCACAACTTAGAATTCAATGTGGAGTCTTCCCCCTTTTTGCAGCCATAACAGCTTCCATTCTTCTTGGAAGGCTTTCCACAAGATCTTGGAGTTTCTGTGGGAATTTGTGCCCACTCTTTCTGTAGAGCATTTATGAGGTTAGACACTGATGTTTGACAAGAATGTCTGGCTCTCAATTTCCATTCCAGTTCATCCCAAAGGTGTAGGATGGGGTCAGGTTTTTTCACAATGAACTCATCCAACCTTTATGGTCTCTATGGAGCTTGCTCTGAGAACACAGTCATGCTGGAATAGAAAAGGTTCTTCCCCAAACTGTCCACGAAGTTGGAAGCATGGCGTTGTCCAAAATGTCTTGGTAGACAGGTGTGTCCCAATACTTTTGTCCATATAGCATATATGAATGTTAAGCTATACTACAAAGCTTGTGCATGTGTAAAGAAATACCCATAACCAAACCTTTTATTAATGTGGTAAAGTGATGTCAGTATATATATTTTTGTATTATTTTCTGTCAAGATCATTGTCCTGATGTTCCATCCTGATCCCAGCATTCAATTACTCAAGTCTTCTAGCAGGTACTGTACAATCAGCACAGTTTAACTTCTTGAAACACTTATTAACACTTCACTCATTACATTTTCCGCATATCAATGTCACAGTTGTTACTGAATATCTTTTACATTTACGGTATTTAGCAGGCACTTTCCAGTCTCTAAGTACAGGGGACAGACTCCCTGGAGCAACTTGGGGTTAAGGGTCTTGCTCAGGAACCCAGTGGTGGTGCTGCAGGTAGGATTTGAACCCATGACCTCTTGGTCCAGAGGTAAGTATCTTACACACTAGGCCAGGCCAAACCCCCCCCACCCCACCGTACTGTTAATTAACTGATGCGTAGCTGAACATTTATGACTCAAACCATCTTCACAAGAACACACAGCAACCAGCATGATAACTATGGATCATTTTTATTTTTGGATCAGAGTATAAACTCACACGCACACTAATATAAGAACACAGCATGTTGTCTCACCACCAGTTACTATTTTCAGTCTATGTTTTGATCTGGTGACATGCAAGTATTTAACCCCCCCGCCCAAACCAATTTGGCCACACTACAGAATAAGACCACTTTCCCATCTTAAAGCATCCGGAGTCAGGTTCCACATGGCAAAGAATGAACAGCCTCAGAAATTCAGTTCATATCCAAATGCTATCTAGAAGTTAGAGCCCAAATACACTACAGTTCTGTGTCATCCCTGCTTCAACACACCTGATTCAGTTTAAAGGCCACAGTACACTGACCAACATTCTCCAACAAACCCTGACATCTGGTACTGTATCATACTGGTACTGTTCTAGAGATTTCCTTCAATTCACACGTTTAGAACATTGACCTTATTACACACAGATCTAGGACACGCCTTAATGAATACTGTTCTAGAGTAGCTTTCTTCTATTCCTGCTTGTCTAGAATGTCCTCTCCATCATCGTGGTTTATTTGGTTTATTAGCCCCTCCCTCCATTTTTAATATATTTTTTAACTTCTTCTGTAAGTGGTTGGGTCAGTGTACATGGCCTTTTCTGGACTAATCCCCAAAACAGCACTTCTCAAACCTACTGAAAGTCATGACATTTTGGTTTAATTCTTGAAGGTGGCAACCTGAACCCCATTAGGTCTTGCCAGGATTTGACACTTGAGCCATATAATGTAATCCCAAAGTCGAGTCTGACCAATAGGGAAAGACATGAGGACAAACTTATCTGACAAGTTGTGCTTGGTAAATTACTTGCCGCATGATTTTAAGCCAAAAAGGATGCCCCCCCCCCCTCACATGGGTCGTTTCTTGCAGATACAGATCAGCCCTCACAGACTCTATTCCTCTTTCTCAGTTCTACAATTATCTACTCCAAAAAACTGAGTCAGTTGTTGAAGCAGATCATTTTCACACCACAGTGCATTTGAGAAACTGCAACCCAGGCCATCCAAATGTACATGGAGGTCAACTGCTATTTGAACCGTTAAAAAAAAACAACCCTTAACGCAGCAAAAATGATATTAAGCCCTTCATCTTTAACCAGCCGCACCTTCATTCTCATAGCTTCAGACTGGAACTGCACAGAATGTATTGGTCAGTGTAGGCTATTCTTATTCATGCTATATACAACATAAGGCCTCTCTAAGGCCTTATGAACTACAAAAGCCAGATTTCTGGATTAGCAAGCAGTCGACTCTCACCCAGCTTTGACTTGCTAACCAATTAATCCAGCACTGCAGGACAAATCACTAATGTCCATCAAACTTGATACACTGTTTTCCTGGCACAGATTACTTGTTAAAAGCTATGCTAAAGCAAAGCTAATGATTTGCGGGGGTACGACTTGTAGGTCCTTGTCTTAGAAATGGATCTCAGCAGTCTCTATTTACAGTAAAAAGAAAAGAAAAAGCAAAGCTTCTGTGGATTGCAGATTGGTTCATACCTCCTTTCAAATTCAAGTATTCTTATCAGTGGTCACACAAATGCAATACATTGTCCGCCTTATCAACTAATCACATCAGTGACAACTCTTTCAGTCAGAGATCTCACTTCAAATCCTTACAATTTACAAACAGGCCCCCCAATAAATTCCTTATTGCACATCTATAGCAATACAATTAGCAAAAGGAGATTTAGCATTTGACCATTTCAAATTTAATCATGTACAGATTTAACCTCGAGTTTTCTCTCTCTGTCAGTGTCGCCTAACCAGCTCCCTCTATTTCATTATATATCAGAATTTTATTTCCCTCCAAGTCTCCGTCTCTCGGTTTCGACTAAAGGGGCATGAAAGCAGCTAACGAGCCACTTTTCCCACGAAGCAGAGCAAACAGACACAGAGAGACACTCAAAGGACAAATCAAGTGTTGACGTGTCAAACACGAACAACAGGGTCAGAAATACAAGCATATTTACAATATTTAACAAATTGTACACAAAAAAAGCTTCTATGAGATCACAAAAAATTAAGACACCTGCACAAGAATAGTTACATATGAACAACTGAACATACCTGGATATAAAGGACAATGAGGCCGAAACATATGGCTTAAACTGTGTGGTTTCATAGCTAGAGGCATTTAGTAAGGAAAAGTCTAATAGTGCTTTTTTCCTTTTACTGCTGTCTGATCCATGGAACCACCACAGCACATATGAGAACAATGCATGCAATAAATAGCACAAATATAATCTAACAGCTGTAATTCCCATCATTTGTGTATCAATTAGATCTTCATTGCAAAAATACTGACAGAAATGTGAACAAAACATTCCTATGTGATTTGATCAGCCTTCAATGGCCTTTTTTTATCAGATATCTAAGGTTAAGTCCAATCTAACCTCATAACAGAGTTAATCAAGTTTAAACAGTAAAAACTGATCATAACTGATCACACAGCCTCTGTCTCGGCTGAAGACATCCATGTTTGTGCATCTTTGTTTGTAGTTTTCTCCCTTTGGCGTACAATTAAAGCACAAATAAACAACATTTCTATATGTAAACATTACCTGAATGCAGAACAAAGGTGTAATGGGTCCTCTAACGGACAGTTTGGATTACTTGCACTTCCAGTTCCAGTTAATAAGGAACAAAAGCAATGGCTCACTTTAAATGTCATGTGCTTTACCACGAAGAAAACAACAAAAACATTTGAATAAAAAGAAATAATTTTAAAGACCTGACTTCATGAATTACACAGCTTCTTCACAATGGCTTGTTATGGAGGTTAATCCTTCCCGTTTCTTTCAATGTTCCCGCAAACGTGAAAGCAAACAATAACAGAAAAAAGAAACAAAACAATTACCTGAAAAACTGACATATGAGAAGTTGGACATCATACAATTTTTTGAAGAGCGGCAGAGAGGGGGGGGGGGGGTTTGAGTGTGTGTGTGTGTGTGTTGGCAGTAAGAACTGTGTGTGAGGGTGTATATTAGTCTCTTTCTCTGTGCTCTCTGAACTGCAAGACTGCTCCTGTTGTTCGGGGCTTATTTTGAGGGCAGAGGGTTGTCTGGAGTGCTGGGGGTGACAACTTCCTTGTAGAAATTCTCAATTTGTTCTTTGTACATCTTCATCACCACCGGCCTTTTCAGCTTCATAGTGGGGCCTGAAAGGGACAGACCAACATTAAACATTAACAGGGGCATAGGCTTTGGTTTTACATGCATTGTTTTTGTCTAAAATTAATTTATATGTTCTACGACTAGATGAAACGTGAAATTTCATGATACAACGATTTGTTTTCCTGAACTGGTGTGAGGTTTAGGCTGAATACTGGAGTACTGGAAATCTTCCAGCTCTGGACTCACCAAGTTCTCCTCCTGGAATGGAGAAGTCTTGCTCCAGCACAGTGAATTTCTGGATACGCTGCGCATTCGAGGTAGCTTTCTCATTCACGCGGTTGATGCCCTCTTGGATGGCGTTGTGGATGAGACGGTCCCGTCCACCGGAGATATGAGACACCAGGGTGGAGGAACTGCCCAGCTTCTGGCAAAACTCCTCGGCTTCTGGGGTCAGCTCATCCTGCGGAGCACCTGTCTCAGCATTCACCTGGCACTGAGAGAGAGGAAAAAGAGCAAGCGAGTTAAATACTATTCAAATACAACACAAACACAAATAACTTTCCATTTTCTGACACTAGGGGGAGCAAGACCTAATAAATGATCTCCCAGTCAAGAGAGTGCAATTGCCAAAACCAAACAGCAGGTGGCAGGTGGCCTGTAACTGCAGCTTGTCTAGTGCTTTAGGCTGCAGAGTACTTTATAATGTAAAGATAATGGCAAGTGCACTACATAACAAATATGACAGTGCCATATATAATGTGATAAGATTTGGCAGATAAGATAACGACTCATTAGACAATCAGAAGACGTGTTTTGTTTATCAGTGTACTCTGTTAAAGTGGCACATGGAGGTCCGTCATACGGTGCACTCTTTATTGCGGCTGCACGAAGACGAGGCAAAGTTTGATAACCTCAGTGAACATCTGAAGGTAACACCGGCAGGTGTGTAAGCATCGGCAGGTGTGGTACTAAAATGTTTGTATGCACACATGTAGTTTAACCTGACTTAGATACTGAGAGTTTGGCCTGACCCCACACACACACAAACAATACAAACCCACACAACTGTCATTAACTCTTAACAGTCAAGAGTAACTGGTGTTTCTGGTTTAACATGATTACACTGTTGCGTAGTTATACAGTTTATTTCACGGACATTAGGTTTACTTTTTGCACAAACAGCCATGTTGAAAGCTTCTTTTATGTTTAAAATATGATTTTGTTTTTGCAAAAATGTAAAGGAAGTACAAAAGATACTGTACTAATAAAAACAAATTTTAACAAAGAACAAACTTCATGAGTTACAGAGATCCTTCACAATGGCTTGTTATGGAGATTAATCCTTCCTGTTTTTTTCAATGTACCCGCAAACATGAAAGCAAACAATAACAGAAAAAGAAACAAAACAATTACCTGAACAACTGACATAAGAGAAGTTGGACATCATACACTTTTTTGAAGAGCGGCAGAGCTGTGTGTGTGTGTATTGGCAGTAACCACTATGTGTGAGGGTGTATATTAGTCTTTTCTCTGTGCTCTCTGAACTGCTCACTGTGCTTATTTACACAGTTCATGGACTGCCCAACCAGGGATAAGAAGACACTGGACTTGCTGTATGCTAATGTCAGAGAGGCATATTGCTGCACAGCCATTCCTCCCCTGGGCAGATCTGATCACAACCTGGTACATCTCCAACCAACATATCTATCTCTAGGTAACATATCTACCTTTTCTTTTTGAAAATCGACTGTGTATTCAACACAGTAACTTAAAAAACATGATCTACAGTTTAGAATGGGCACCGACTAGCTCGTCCGTGAGTCCGTGAGAGAAACAGCCTCTCTGCTAGCTTACAATACAACATAAGCATCCACAGGCGAAGTGTCCCTGGTAATCACAGCCTGATGGTGATGTTACCTTTATGGTGAGCAGCATGGAAAGGAATTTCCTCTTGTCTCCGATCAACATGGCATTACTGATGAGGGGTACAGCCTCCTTCACAGCGTCCTCTATAGGCACCGGAGGGATGTTCTCGCCTCCAGCAGTTATTATCAACTCTGCAACACATACACAGTGACTCATTACTATTCTGACTCACATTTTAGTGGCATAAACTGTTATCAGTTACATCAGTTATTATTCTTAAGACTTAACTCCTATAAATATAATACCTACAATTATTTAATAGCCATGAGAATTATTCAGTGACTACTAAGAATAATTAAGTAGCTACCACAATACCTGAAAATTACAGACAGTTTAAGGAAGTTACAGATCATAAAGACCGCAAAAAATATATAGCAAAACTGGAGCGAATGCATCAGCTTTCAAAGTCAATATCTACACCTTTATACAAAAACTGCCTTTAAATTGAACTGCTGCCAACACACTGCCATGGGCAGACAGTAGGAGGAAATTCCTGGACCAAAAACAACCTTTAACACTCTTATATGGAGGATATAACATGCATGCTGATTGCATTAACATAAAGCAAATACAGCATGTTGACTGGGATGGTGCAGGGTGGTACCTTTGATGCGTCCTGTGATGAAGAGGAAATCTTTTTTGTCATGTTTGCCCAGATCTCCAGAGTGCAGCCAGCCCTCCGCGTCCAGAGCCTCCGCCGTTTTATCAGGCATGTTCAGGTAGCCCATGAATACGTGACGACCCCAGAAGCAGATTTCTCCGTTCCCCTCTTCATCTGGATTGAAAATCTTTGTCTGGCAGCCAGGGATGACCTTCCCACAGCTGCAGAGAAAAATACATTATTAATAAACAGCACAATTATTTTCTGTTTTGGTGCAGCAATTCCTGATTCTTCTGCAGAGGTTTATTGTATCAGATAAGAGGGTCTCGACATGATGTTTCAAGTTTATGACGCTCATTTGGACGAACTAGCGTGGCAGAAGAATACACAGAACACTCAAGACTATGCAGTAATGCAGCATATGAATACGCTGAGGGGTACGCTTATCTAAATGCGTTGGTCCGTTTGTGTTGCTTTGATTGGTGACTTCTTGGCCTCTGAACATTTTTTTCCTGAATTTTTTTTCTCTCCATTTTTTCTTAGTTTTAGATTTTACAACTGTGTGAGGATAGATTATTGACTGTCTACAGTGTGAAAAAGTAGCACTGCAATATCCATGGAATTTTAAGGAGGAACTAAATTAAATTAAATTAGACACACTTGGAAAATAATTTCGCAAAAACATACACTGCTGGATTCTTTTCTTTTGGTCTGTTTGTACCTTCATGCCCTGAAATGGTGAGAGTGTGTACCTGGTCAGTCGGAAAGCATCAGGCAGGGAGACGGTGTGAGGTCCGGTGCTTTCGCTCATGCCGTACAGTTCATACACCGGGATATCCAGACTGAGGAAGAATTCCAGCGTTTCTTTGGTGATGGGGGCGGCTCCAGTGTAACACTGTCTGCAGCGATCCAGACCCAGAGCCTTACGCACCTTCCGGAACACCAGACGCTTCGCCAGCCGGTAGTTCAGTGGATTTCGGGACATGGAACCATTTCTAACAGAGAAAATGATAATAAATATAGATATACTACAGACTAGGGCTGCACGATTTTGAGAAATAAACTAATTGCGTTTTTTCTGATAAATATTGCGATTACGATGCGATTTTCGATTTTTGCGTTCGATACTTCCATACTAAAATTATGAATAAAATATGTTGTTAATTTACCCTTAAAGAACATGTAAATATAAACACGAGGATTAAATACGAAAAAAATCAGGAGAGAGAGAGAGAGAGAGAGAGAGAGAGAGACAATCCGCACACTCCGGAAATGTCACGACCGAGAGAGACAGAGAGCGCGCAAGAGAGAGAGACAGAAAAAGAGAGAGAGAGAGAGACAGAGAGAGCGAGAGAGAGGAACATAGAGAGCGCGCGACAGAGAGAGAGCTATAGCGACAGAGAAAGCGAGACAGGTTTAAAACGAGACGAGCCAGAGAGAGAAGGCGCTAAAATATCAAGGTGAAATTC
>JBBPDH010000017.1:15016582-15026672 GCA_037974565.1 Clupeocharax schoutedeni | reverse complement strand
TATTCTAAATAAATGAATACTGTGTCATCAAACATCCCAAGCTATTTTCAACACTTTTCATTGGTTAATCATTTCTATATTTTATAGACTGACATGGAGACTGACCAATAGTATCGATTTATGAAAAAAAACCCAACAAAGACCAAAAGTGGAGTTACGAGGTTTCCATCCGACAGCGACAATATATATTTTCACTATTATATATGTTTAACTGTTATTTTTAAATCCGAGTAATGAAGTAAATCTACTTCTTTATGTGGAATGTTACTTTTTATGCTTTTGATGAACTACAAATAGAGAACCTGTGTGGTCTAAAGTCTTTCTCTCTCTCTCTGTTTCCTGCAGTGATGAGGATATAGAGGGGGTGCTCCCCAGGGAGAAGCTGATTGCTCTGTGCAAGTTTGAGCCGGTAAAACAGTGGATGCGGAGCTGTGATCACATCCTGTACCAGGCACTAGTGGAAATCCTCATCCCTGACGTATTGCGACCAGTTCCAAGTCAGTACTTTACTGTATACGATATTATACCAAACTAGAAACGTTTTCTTCTTTACTGTTTTCTAAACAACCATTTTGTTGCTATGTTCTAAATGTGGTTGTGTTATTGAAAGTGTTGTGTTAATTTTTGATGAACTAGTCCTGCGGTGGATGTATGTCACTTGTAAAAAGAAACATATGTTCGATCTGTATATACTGTATAGTTGTATGCTAGTTTTATTTCATTATGATTGCTCATGCTTACCACAGACTCTGATAACACACTCTCTAGATTTAGTCCTCTTATGCTGTTTTGTTGCTAATACATTTTTTTCCTGCAGGTACTCTCACCCAAGCCATTAGAAATTTTGCCAAGAGTCTGGAAAGTTGGTTAACCTCAGCTATGAGTAACTTCCCCCAGGAGATTGTGCGTACCAAGGTACAACTTTCGTTTGAAACATTTTGTTCTGTTTAGCTAACAAAAATATGTAAGTTTGTGTCAAAACACCAAGAACTTTGCTGATTAGGATTTGCTTGTGTCTCTTGAGGTGGGCATTGTTGCGTAACGATTACTTTTCTGAGTACTCAAGACAACTGAGCAACTGCAAGTTGCATAACAAAGAGAGCATAAATAGTCCTGCGGAATTTTATTATCTGTCCTGATACTTAATTTGTGTGTGTGTGTGTGTGTGTGTGTGTGTGTACACTCAGGCTTCAGTGGTGAGTGCATTTGCACAGACTTTGCGCAGGTATACCTCTCTGAACCACCTGGCGCAGGCGGCACGGGCTGTACTGCAGAACACGTCTCAGATCAACCAGATGCTCAGTGACCTCAACCGTGTTGACTTCGCCAATGTGCAGGTTAGGTTCATCCGTACACTACAGACTTTAGCCTAATACTAACATGCAAACCCATTACAAGCTGCAGTCCTTCACCTCTCACAAACATGTAGGATTGTCCTTCTATGCACTACAGGCTTTAGCATAGCACTGTTATGCAGTACTGCCTCTCACGTCATTCTGTGGGCTTTACCATATGGGGTTGTGGCCAAACTATGCAGGGCCTTCGATCTCCAGGATCAGGAATGTGCATAATTGCACATTCTCACCCCAAACTAATCTACCAATCTGTTCTCAATTTCTGACTACTATTACATTTTCCTTGTATCCTCAAATCTGCATTCTTTACATGTGACAGTAAATAACCACAAAAGCTCTACCATAATGTGATGGTATGTCTGTATTTTTAGCTCAACACCTTTTGTGTTGTTCCAATTGGTCAGTCATGTCAGTAAGGTTGCAAATTTAAGGTCCGCAGCGCAACAGAGATTTATAGAATGGATCAGCGGAAGGCCTGGTAGTTAGGGATTTGCAGCTGTGATCAGGTCATGTGTTTGAATACCAGGCCTGCCAGTGGCACCACTGAGGTATCCTTAAGCAAGGTACTGTCCCCACACACTGCTCCTGACCTCTGTGTTGCTGGCTGCCTGCTGCTTCACTTGGTCACTGGGTTAAATAGAGAGTGCTGTGCTCTACTATAATTCACTTCAATATGAGATATATATGGATGTTCGGCCTGAGTGTGTTTTCACTCACTATTCTCCTTATGTTTGTTCACCAGGAGCAGGCCTCATGGGTGTGTCAGTGTGATGAGAGTGTAGTGCAGCGTCTGGAGCAGGACTTTAAAGTGACCCTGCAGCAGCAGAGCTCTCTGGATCAGTGGGCTGCCTGGCTGGACAACGTGGTGAGCCAGGTACTGAAGCCACACGAGGGCAGTCCCAGCTTCCCCAGAGCTGCACGTCAGTTCCTCCTGAAGTGGTCCTTCTACAGGTACACTGCTTAATGTCTTGCCTACAGTTTATTCTGAAATGTGTACCATATCAATGAATTCGGTGTGTGTGTGTGTGTGTGTGTGTGTGTGTGTGTGTATATATATATATATAAATGGAACACTGCGCTGCATTAAAACCCCTGGTAGTAAAAGAATACAAAGAAAGTATAACAGGCAACAAGGTGACTTGTGGGTCAAACAGCATTACAGCTTGTAGATAAAACTTATGAAGGGCTTGATAATGAACTGATGAATTAAAGTTGTGTCCTCTGTAGCTCCATGGTGATCAGAGATTTGACGCTGCGCAGCGCTGCTAGCTTTGGCTCCTTCCACCTGATCCGCCTGCTGTACGACGAGTACATGTTCTACCTGGTGGAGCACCGTGTCGCCCAGGCCACCGGCGAGACGCCCATAGCTGTCATGGGAGAGGTTTGTCTGAAGCTTAGATCCACTCAGTCATTGCTTTACATGTTTTTTTTTTGTAATTGTCAGCATATTGATTACAGTCAGTTTTTTTCACCCTTTGCCAGCGTCAATGTAATGTAATGTCTTTTTTGATTTGCAGTTCAGTGACCTCAGCTCAATGATGCCCTCACTGATGGAGAAAGGTACAAACTCCTCTTTTAAAATGTACTCATTTATTTCTCAGGGTGGTGTTTGTCTGTATGGTACTGTTCTTAAATTGAACTCTTTAATGGGGCAATTTTATGGCCAGTTTCACTTTCTTTCGCAGATGTGAACACCCTGATAAGAAACCTTACATACACAGAAAATTCAAAAAGATTACATTTTTGGCCAATTGTAGATAAAGCTTTTAGCGGTTGTAGGAACCCTTGTCCACTTGGCCTCACGATTTCCTCTCTTGAGGGCTGTTCCATTATTTTATTTTTATTTAAATTTAAAATGTATTGAATGACCTGTTGCAAGGGTGAGGGACTAAGTGAACTTAAGTGTCAGCTTTAGCAGCAGATCACATGACTTCAGCCTGAATGTGTTTATAAGCTAAAAATCTTTTTAAATGTTGGTGCCACTTTACAATAATTGATTATTATTGCATATTATTGATCTATAAACTGTCTACAACCTAATTAATAATCTAATTAAATTAATTAAATCTGATCATGTGTAAATTCTATATAAGGGTAGTCTCGTTGTGAAGTGGTATCTGTGTATAAAGCGTTTGATTTGCTGGTCTTTGAATACACCACGCTTTGTAACTCGGCAAAACAATAACACAGGTCAACAGGTCAAAATCATCAGAGATAAGTTTATGTGGGTTTTGTAGTGTTTTTTTTTTTGCTGATTTTAAATCTGTGTTTAGTTTTTCCCGCACATACAGTTTTTGTGATGAAGCTAGGCATATATTGTATGATATATATAATAATCATACACTAGATGTTTTTGAAGAAACAGTGGTAGCTGACTGAAACTGATCATTATGTCTGTCACAGTCTGCATCTGACTTCGCTCTGAAAATATTGAAACAGTTAATTAGTTTCATAAAAAATGTCTAATGCAAATCTAATATTACTCATAACTCAAAAGGTTGATGTGACTGAAAAAAAAACTGAAAGCAGATCTGAAATCAGCAAGAAAAACTGGTTTAGAAAAGTGTGTTGTGGTTTCTGATGATTACACATTTTTGTTGTTGACCTGTGTTATTTACATTATGCATGCTGTTCTCACCCGTTTGGTCACTGTCCGAAAGCATCCGTCCTCTATTTCTGCCATGAGATTAAACACTTTTAGGTGTGGTGGATGAGGACAGGTTAAAAGTTCTGGAACTGAGCCCTAATATCGACTTCACAGCTTTGCATCAGTTTTGAGGGTTCACTGTAAACGTTTACTCTAATGTGAAAGTTACAAACCCTATCCTTCTCTCTGTCTGTCCCCCCACAGATCCCTCCTTCACTGATGAAATGAGTGACCTCACCAGTGACGGGGATGTGTCTCGGGGACCGTGTGAGCCTGCAGTAAAGAGAGAGAGAATTGAGATCAACCACTCGCTGCAGGAGATCTAAGGACGGTCCACCAAGACTGACAGCCACCAAGTCCACCACAAGGGCCAGCTGTACTAGTGTGTGTGTGTGTGTGTGTGTGTGTGTGAGAGAGAAAAGTTGTTTCTGTCAGTGGGTGGAATTTTATTGATCATCCCCAGATTCCATCCTCTTTACTAGCGAGTTGTGCTTTAACACACTGATTTGTTTGGTTCCTAAGGCTTAACTGTTGCTTACAGGAGCAGTCGAGTTTGTCGAGATAGTTTGGGGTTGTAAATCTGCTTGATGATTCGTTTTCTTTTACCTCTTAGATCTCTTTCTTCTTCACTTTCAGCCGTGCCTCTCTGAGCCCGGACTGAGCCAGCGCTGTACCTGGGTGGGTGTGTGTGATTTCAGATCTCTGTGCCATAGTGTCTTTTTTCAGTGCCTTAGATGAGAGCAGAAACCAGTCGCTGTTCCCGGGCCGTGCCTGTATTTGCAGTATGAATGTATCGTCTCATGACCTCAGCTGTCTCCAGCACCTTTCCGCAGAGGCCCTAGGGTTTTACTTCTTGTAGCTCTGGCTCCGTTCGCTTGCGTACAAATGAATGCAACCACACTAACCCAAAGGAGCCCTGCGTATTTCAGCCCCACCAGCACAGCAAAGCTCTCGTCACCATGGCAACAGCATGGATGGCAGACATACATCGCTGTTTCTTTCTAAGACAAAAAAGAAATGTATCTCTAAAAAAAAAAAACCAAACCCTTCTGGCCATATGAGATGAGCTGTCGATACCTCAACCATTTCTATGCTAACTTGTGTTTCTGTAGTGTTTTTTTTGGTGTGTGTGTGTAAGGTCCTAGAGGAGATAAGTCGAAGCTGATGAAGCCACTTTTTAGCCGAGGCCAACAGGCCACATGTTTGTTCTCAGATGTAAATAAACTTCTTGTTTATGGTTGTTGATTTAGTTTAAAAAAAAAAAGTGCTAACGATCGACTGGAGGGACGTGGACAGTGCTTCTAGTTGACTTCAGTCCAGTTGTGCATGTCAGTATGAGATGATTTGAAGTTTCTGAAGAGACTTTAGAGACTGTGTGGATATTTTGGTGTGTTGAAAGTGACAGGATGTCTGTAAATTACCATTTTAAATAACTGGAAGTGAGCTTGTGCTCACTGGTTCGTTCAACGCATGTTTTAAATATTCATTTTGATCAACCGTATTTATTTTTTTTAAAACTGACCCCGTCCGCACAGCTTACTCTTTCTAAAATTTAAGATTGTGTAAAATGTTTTAGAACTTCCATATAATAGGAGTTAAATGCTATTTCTAATGAATATGTAATAAGTACCACATTTTAAGTCTCCAAGAATTCACCTAAAATGTTTAGACTGTAAACTATATTTAATGAATGACAAAATAAACAGTTCCTGTTACAAAATATGCACGTTTTACTTGGTGCTGCGTTTGCGATATGAAATCTGTGCATTTATTTTTGCCCATATATGTGGTATCTATAAGTGCCCAGCTTTTGGTTATTATTTAATAGCTGGTAAAACTTTGATGGAGCTTGATTATTATTCATTTTTAATCAACCTTTATTGTCATATGGTCTATGAATATTTTAACTGATGAATTTTTGATTTGATTTTTATTTTTGGACCTTGTTAAGCTAAGAAAGTTTAATCCGGAAAAGGTTTGCTCGTCATGGTTTTGCCACGTTGTTCCTCACCGTTTACAAAGATGCATTTCAGCGCTGATGGATGTTTTTCTACGTTTTTATGGGAAGTGAATTGGCTGGTGTCTCTGTGGCCTCCTCCCTGCACTCTCTTCTCCAACTCTTGTCGTTGGCTATGAAGTTTCAGGCTTTACTGTTTTCTTGTGCCTGTTACAGTACTTTGCCTTTAGTGTGCTTGGGGAAAAGTATTTACTTTGTGTAACTTGGTAATAGATTTTTGTAATGCTGTTTTAGATCTGGCTACGGCTTATTTTTATGGGAGTAGATATGATTCTTCTCACAACTATATTGATACCTTATTTTTGTGGGGGTTTTTGGGACAAACAAAACTGTTCTTGACTATTCTTTATCTAGGCTAAGAACAGGCCATAGTCTGTAACAAAACTGCTTACTTCAGTTGTATTTTGTACTGGTATAAACTGTGTAATAAATTGGTGTAAACCACTGATCGTTCCATGGTTTTGATTTGAACTTTCTTACTTAAGCTCTTGCCATGTAGAGGGGGTTCCGTCTGGCACACAAACCATTTCGTCATTACAAAGCCTTTAATAATTACATTTTTCTTATATAGACACGAACATTTTTTCAAGACCATTTTTCATTTTCATGGCAGCATCATTCTAGAACCATTACTTTAGTATACGTATTTAACCTGGAATCAATCACAAAATTACACAAAAAAGGAAGAAAAATCTTACATCCAGTTTCCAAATGGAGTCAGCCAAGGTACATGGTATGCCTTGCACACACAGGAACAAACAATACAAATAAAAGAGCACTCAGAAAAAGAACAGCAAGTATTGTGAGCAGTCTGTACAGCTAAGTGCCGAGGGGTAAAACAAGGCCAGGTCTAATATGCCAGTATACTGGTCACTCTAAGCAGCAAGGACAGTTACATTTCCAGTGTATTCCTCACAGCAAGGCATTGTAGCTAAAGTCCAGGTGCCGCCACACCTCACTCCAACTGTCCGTCCGGTCTCCCATGGCAGGACCTGCCCTAGTCTGGTAAAAGTGCAAACTGGGTTGCTTACTGGTACAATAACCAGGCATGATCTCTCACAGCGAACAGCCAGCCATGTACTTCCCTGTCAAAACAGATACGGAGTGTGTTAATACACGATCGGAGCTTCATGAAACATGGGTAACGTTTAAATGTGAAAAAAAAAAACATACTATTTAGGACTGTGACCCAAAAGCCTGACATAACAGTAGTTTACAATGCTGGTCCTGATCCAGTTTTTTTTTCTTGCTCCTTGCACATTTTAGTGTTTTCCATGCTCTCAGGGACAATACAACAACGTGCAAGAAAAATAAACTGGTTTTTGATCATCCTGTAAAATGTAAAGTGCTTAAGAACACACTGGATAATCCTCACATTAAGGTTTAAGAAACTGCTTCCGTTTTTAGGAGTCATTCACTACATTTTCTTTCATTTCTACATATGGCGTGTGTGGTTTTATGTACCAAAACAAATGTATTTTAACCCTTTTTATTTTCCAAAATATATACCCCTTAGGAATAAAGTTGCTATTTTGTTACTGTGCTGGAAAGACTAATATGTAAATGACCTCTGTTTCTGTTGGCTGCCCTGTGTTTCATTCAAAATACAGGGCAGCCAATGGGCTTAAACTTTTACCAGTTCTTCATGACCTGAGCATTTTAAGCTCACTACAGTCTTTATGAATGAAAGAAATCAATATCTGTGTCTTTATCCTTAGAACACTTCAGTGTACTTTTACTGGAACCCTTCCTTTTGTACACTATTAATCCTGAAGTGTAGTGCCAAGTTGAGTAGTTCCAAGTCTGAGTAGTGCTACTGGGTCACTTGGTCTCAAACAGGAGGCTGAGGTGCTAGAAGAAAGAGGCACTTCATTTCCACAGAAAGGGATCTTAAGACTAAGGTATTAGAACTGCTGCTCTTGGAAAAAAGTATCTCATCACTCAGTCTGGGTTAAGATGGATAAAGTGGGACAATCTCTCTCCCTCACCTGTGGCGAACCTCTTCTTCACCAGCGACATTCTGTATCGGCTGCCCACCAGCTCCACATTCATTCCAGAAAGGGATGCCCCCGAACCGACAAACTGCACAGCCAGGCTGGGAGGGGGGCCACGGGGAACCTCCAGGCACTGCCAACTGGCACACAGTGTTCCGGAGCCTAATATATAAACACACAAACACACAGTCAGTCCTACTGCCCTAGTTAGGGGTCCATGTGTGTCCACATTTCAATTACTCTGTACTTATATATTTTTCTCATATCCATTATACATGCTTTGTCATGTGAATGAATTCTTTGGTTTAAATGTTTTTTCACCATTTCCTATAAAGTTATAATATAAGATGGGGCAGCCGGAGGCCTATTGGTTAAGGCATTTGCCCTGCAATCAGGAAGTCATGGGTTAGATTCCCAAGACTGCTAGTGGCACCTCTGAGGTTTCCTTGAGTAAGGTACCGTCCCCACACACTGCTCCTCAGACACTCTGTTCCTGGCTGCCAGCTGCTTCACTTGGTGAACGCGTTAAATACGAAAGAAGACCTTCGTGCTGTTCACACTGTGTGCTCACTTTACACTTTAAATACAGCGGGGTGCACTTATGACAAGTATGGATATAATACACGTTTGGAAAGAACAGCAACCAACTAAAAAAAATTTTTTCTAAAAAAGACAGGCAGAATTGATTAGAGTACAGCAATATATCTGTGAAGCCCAGCATAATAATTTAAAAAAATAATAATGGCAGTGGTCTCTAACGTGTTTTGGTTCAAAAGCCTTCAGTGCAGAATTTGGATCAGTGGTTCTCATGAAGGACTGTAATGACTGACGCTGTGAAGAGCAGCGAGTCCCACTATAGGAGATATGAAGCCCTGAACTAAGTTACAGAAAAACGGCCTGGTGTTGGGTACCGGTTGCCATGGTGCAATAAAGAATGTTTGTCCTTTTCCTGTAAACGTTTTGGAGATACAAGGTTGTCATGACAGAGTTATTACTTTCATGGAAGTTAATGTAAAATAATACCTAAATATCATTTACCTGGAGAGCACAGGTTTAAGGAAGAGCATTTTAAATTAATAATTAAAAAAAAAAAATCAACACCGCAGTGCAATGAAATATGAATAAATAAAAGCATGTTTGTCTCATTGTATTTCAGCACATCCCGTACACATTAGTGAGCCATATACCATCCAGTGTGCCAAATCAAGTGGGTGTCAGACGTTAGTAGAAAGCATTGATTGACCTGGGTCACCTAAATCAGAGAGCTAGTCTAATGTGGAGGATTATTTTCAGAATGCTGATTCTCAAAAGCTTGCCTATGCTAATACTGCCTTTTAGCATCAGGTTCCTCACCCTGGGCCATATATAGGCAAACAGCAGTCAAACATGGAGGCCCTGCACACTTAATTAACGAGGTTTAATGTCTTTGTTTTTATTAGTGGGCGGGTGGTTTAGGGGACCCAGAAGTATATAACAAAGTTAGAACAGGATGACTCATTTCTATGTAATATTAAAAATAAGTCATCTGAACTGGCCCGCATGAACATTTATTTCCAAAGCAGTTCTGCACACATTATCCAAATTAGAGTCTATCCACAGATTTAAGACAGGTCTGATCATGCCCACTTAGGTCAAAAGCAGCCCTGATCTGTCTTTAATAAGGGCGGTGAGCACTCCGCCACGAAACACACTCTCATTTTAGCCTGGAAATTTGGTTCATGGCTTATTATTATTCAGTAACTACATTGAAAAAAGGCAATTACTTTTTATGGATGATTACAATAAGAATGTCTTAAAATGTTGGTTCTTTGTAAACAACAGTGAAAACGGTCAGTTTCAACCAATAAATGATTTCAGGTTACTTTAAGCCACTGGAGTGAGGAACAGAAGTCTCTACCAGCTGGTTTTACTGTGGATGCAGCATAAAGTCTCAAGGAGTATATAAAAAAATGTGCAAACTTCAAAAACATAAAAGCGACTTCCATTCCCTAATTACAGGCAACAGTCTCCCTGGAGCAACTTGGGGTTAAGGGTCTTGCTCAGGGACCCAGTGGTGGTGCTGAAGGTAGGATTCGAA
>JBBPDH010000017.1:14873787-14891845 GCA_037974565.1 Clupeocharax schoutedeni | reverse complement strand
GAACACAGCCAAATAAATACTATTTAAATATTACTAGAACATGTTACTATTAATAGGGATGCAACAATATAATAAAATAAACACTGGTACTGCACTGCAAAAACATGACAAGGTGCTCTGTGGAGAATCATGGGGAATACTGCACTCATGCTATACATTCTACACTGAAAAAAGGTTTGTCAGACAACCAACACAAATAATGGATTTTATCTATTTAAAAGGTTAAGTTCGGACAAGGTACAAAAATGCCCATCACCCCTGGGAAAGCTAATGTAATGTAACTGGCCAGTACAACAGATTTTATACACATTGTTTTTTTTTTTATTAATCAAAATTCATAGCTATTTACTTAGCTATAAATCATTGGCGTTAACGGCGTGAGACTCATCATGTGATTTTAAAAAAATATTGCCGTTAACCTGTCTCGGTCTCTCTGTCGGGGGCGTTGTGTTATCGGCGTTAACAGGCAACATTATTCTCATGTTGTAAACAAAATTTTACCTGGAGTTAGCAGGTACCAGTACAGCACCTTTTCCTGGCAGTGTTTTAATTGTAATATCTATAGTTACTATGATGTTTGATGAATATCTGCAACCAGTCAGCATCAAACCAACAACAGTTCAACATGTTCATGTTCATGTCATACCACACCTGCCTTCCTGCTCTAGACTCATTAGTAGATCCAGTAACAAAACAAACATTTTATTCAAAGCGTTTTGAGAATATTGACATGTCTACCCGGCATTAAAAATGTAATAAAATTTTGGGCTGAGTTTATCAATACATCTCAATTATTAATCAGCCACCAAAACAATAACTAGGACACTCACCTTGTTGTCCTGCATGTCTCGATTGGCTCCATTTTTCAGCAAAACCAGTGTGGCTTCCACGTTATTGACAGCAGCAGCCCAGTGCAAAGCAGACTTACCTAAACGGGTGCAGAAAATATGGGGGAATTAGAAACACCAAAGTAAAGAGTGAAATGCACAATTATCATATATAATATAAATATAAAGCTTTCTGACAAAAATCTTATTTTGGTATAAGTTTAACATATAGTAAAACCCCACTTTAATGCGGATCACTGTCGCGGTTTCAGTCCAACATGGATTTTTGCTGAGAACCGAACTAATAACTGTTCGCTGAAACCCTTGCACTAACGCGGTAACTGCAGACATCCTCTGCAATTTTTCCCTTTTGCAACGTCTGCAAAAATATATAAAATATAATTATACAATTTTTTGGTACTGTGAAGAGACACATAAAGAAAGCGTGTCTTGGTGTGATGAAATTGCTGTACTCAGAGGCATGAGGTTTGAAAGCAGCCAATCCGAGAACGTTGTTTATTTCTCCTTACTGCTGATTGACTGCTCCTCTTTGACACAGCTGCAGTCCAGAATTTCCCTGTGAACTGTCACAATTGTTCTCATGTTTTTTGTTTTGTTCTTCAGAAACCCTGTTCTTTATTACTGTAAATTAAATTCATTTCCTGCTTATATCAAAGAAACAGTCTATGCATAAATTACAGTACAGTCTATACAAGGGTAATATTGTTACTTTACATTCTAGTACTGCAGGAGTTCAGTGTAAAGTGTACTGTACAAATACGGGTTTAACTTTCCATTTGTTTTTCAGGGTAATGTATTAATCCGAGTTTAAAATGAAATGAAAGTGTTTTGGGAGCATATTTAGGGTTTACTTATATACAGGCATTTTTAGGCATTTTTTTAACTACATCTCAACAATGTGTTTTTTCACTATACGCAGGTGCTCTTGCAACATAACCCCTGTGTAACTGACATGTGAATGACTAGGCTGAGTGCTAATAAATCCAAAAATTAGAAGAAAATTACTAATTTTATACAATTATTCCTTTATATGAGCATTACAAAGTCGCACTTTGTATGACACAAAAATCTCCTCCAAGACACACAGCGACTGTCAGTTAGATTTAAATGTGAAACTCACAATTAATTGTAATTTAATAATTTAATAAGTGCATGAGTGTAGGTCTCACCATGGTCATCCACAGCATTGACATCGGCATGACAGTGCACTAACTCCTCCACCATGCCCTCAACAGCCAGTCTGGCTGACAGGATGAGAGGACTGGTCCCATCATTCATCCGGGCATCCAGCTCTGTGGCACGGTTACGGATTAAGATCTGAAAAAAGTAAGAGAAAATAAATTAGTGTGTCAAAATGTGTGCAGTGAAAAAAATAAGAGACTACATCTCAAGTGCAGGTCAATACTGACCACATGATTACAAATTCCAAACAATATTTACTATACCTTGGACATTTTTTTTTTTTTTAACACAGCTCACACTGCAATAGTCAACAGGAAAAAAGGGAAAAGAGGTCTCTTATTTTTCTCCCCATGGTTGTATAATGTCATGACATGCAGGCTGATTAAAAAGTGAAAACATGCAGTATGCAAAGGGAAGAACAAATGTTATTAAATTAGCTTCTTTAACTGCAATGTTTCGGACCGGAAGACCCTACAGAGGGTTGTGAGAACAACTGAGAAGATCAGAGTCTCTGTCCCCTCTGTCACAGACATTTACTCACACACTACATCCGCAAAGCCACCAGCATTGTGGACGACCCCACACACCCCTCACACACACTCTTCTCCCTCCTCCCGTCAGGTAAAAGTTACCGTAGCATACGGGCCTCCACTACTAGAATGGGGAACAGTTTCTTCCCTTAGGCCATCGGACTCCATAACCAGTTAAAATACTCCTTTCATATCGCACATTCTGTAAAACACATGACTCTCTTTCTCTGTTTTTTATGCTGTTAACCGCACAATCATATTTATTGCCGTTTTAAATTGCTGTTTTTAATTGCACATATTTGTTTATTAATGTCCTGCATTCTCTTGCACATCCCTGCTGCTAAATTACAGTACTGGTCAAATACTTTACGTATCCTCAATGTAGCCACTGTCATTTGCACTACACATTGTCTTGTCCTTTCTCGTTTAGGGGTGTTGTTGCTCTTGCTCTGTCCTGTCTTGCACTTGTGTTCTGTTCTGCTCTTCTTCTGGAGGAAGGTTGTTTCATTTTTACTATGTACTGTGTATATGGTAGAAATGAAAATAAACAGCTACTTGACTTGACTTATGTATCTACTACAAATAAAATTCACTTTGGCACGCAATGTATAATCCCGCTCTTCCTTTCTATTCAGGAAAATGGAGAGTAGAACTTTGTTAGTTCTGTAAGGCAGGTCACAAACCAAAAGGACCCATAACCATAAGTATTAAAAATAATTTTAATATAAAGCTTGAATTTGTGTGTCCTTTTCCTTCAAGACAGGAATATTTAGTTCTCTGTCTCTCTCTCTCTTTCTCTCTCTCTCTCACCTGGAACACTCCTTGTGCATCTGCAGCCACCGCAGCATGGAGGGGTGTGCGGCCCATGTTGTCATGAGCATTGGGGTCAGCACCAGCATCCAGCAGCCTCTTGGCAGCATCAGCGCGGGCATAGCGGGCAGCCAGGTGGAGAGCAGTTTCACCCGTGCGGTCAGTCTGGGCATTGAGTGTGGCACCCTGAGCAATGAGGTCTGTGATGATGTTGGTTCCGGGTTCATCTGCACCACTCTCGTCCTCATCCTCTGCTAAAATACTGTTACATTCAGGACTTCCTCCATTCCGCAGAGAAGCCAGCATCAGTGGTGTGAATCCATCTGGGTGAGAGAAAGAGATAGAAGCGAGAGAGAGAAGAGAGAAGAAGAACCAGAGAAAGAGAGAGTGAGTGGATTTACACACTTCAACAGTCTGTTGAACAAACACAAGTCAAACTGAAACTGCAGTGTGTCTGAACACTCTCACCACTGAGGTCCCCAATGTACTATGTCTATTTTGTTAGTTTCTTGTCCAAGCAGTGCATGTCACACACATTGTTTATGTTATGTACAAATCTGCTGCACAAGCCTAAGCATGCTTAAAGCTTCTGAAACTCTCTGAGTCAGATGTACATAGGTGAAAATACATGGTGCAAAACATGCTGTGATTTGCTACCGTATGTGCACGCATTCCGTGCTCGAGTTTTCATTTTTTCTAAGCTGTAGTTGAATCACACCCCTGTAGAATGCTTGTTAGAAATAACCTTAAATATTAAAATCGCTATCTTTTTAATGATCATTTTCGTTTTTGTCTTGAGCTTGTTGATGACTCACTGTTACAGTAAATCAATGATTAAGCATATTGTGAGCGCATATTTCGGTCTTATCAACACAAATTTTGTCTTACAAAAAGCAACTAATGAACTACACAATTAAATAATCCAAGAAAGAGGTTTAACGCAACGAAAGAAAAGTTATATTCTGCCACCAAGTAAAGCTTTAAGTGAGCTGATGTGAGGCCTTTATTACCAGGCCCTTTCACGTTGACGTCCAGACAGTCCATGTCTATGTCTGCTTGCGGTGGGGTCAGTGTGATGTCAGCAGCTTTACGGTGTTGCAGGGTCCATTCGCGACGATCCACCCCAGCATCCACTCCTACTGGTAATAATGGCTTATCCTCCATCTGAGAAAGAAAGAGAAAAGGGGGGATATTGCCCATCGGTCATGTTTTTTTTTTTTTTCACTCTAAAGTCTCATATGAAAGCCTCATGTTTCACAACATTAAATGTTTTTAAAGTTACACAAATCTAAAGAAATTTAGTTCAAAGTAGTCTTAGTAATCTTTCCCATATCATCACCCAATGTAAAGGGAATTTACTTGTTAAAACACGTTACGATGATTTTATATTCAAATAACAGTGACAAAAAACGGAAGAAAATGTATGCCTGCCTGACCTGAAACGGAAGCATACGAGAGTATATGTGTGCATGTGGATGTACTGTGTGTGTGGATGTCTGTATTTCTCACCCTTGGCTTCTTAGGCATTTGTTCCTCCTCTGGCCAGTGATGACCAGCACTGCCATCCATTAGCCCCCCATCCTGTGGTTTCTGCAAGTTTCTGAGAGAAATTGGACGGATTGTGAAAAAGGAACAGAACTCAAAAGCACATCAAGTCAAGTATGGCACTTCCGATAGCTATTTAAAACTCTTCTACACTGCAGTTCTGACTCACTTCAAGCCAAAGTCATCCTGGCCAACTGGCTCACGCCGCTTGCTGTCCTTCTTGGCCAGGAAACCGTCGGGCAGCCAGAGAATACCATGCTTACGTTTTCTCTTGGCAGCCAAAACACCCAACACCAGGATCAGTAAGATGATGGCTGCTGCAACAGCGACCAGGTAGAGAAGAGGTGGTAGAGACGGAACCGGGGTTGGATCACCTGAAAGAGATAAATGAGATTTTTTTTCATTAAAAAAAAAGTCTGCCAAAGTAAAAGAACACTGCCTGATTAATCAATGAGTTTTGGAAACTTATGGATGAGTGTGAGAGATTTGAACTGGTCCTGACTTACTGTCCACAGAAAGGACAGGATAGGGCAGTTCTGCTTTGAGAAATTCTGCAGCAAGGAATGAGGCGGCCAAATCAGTACTGGAGAAACAGCTCTGCTTACACTCGCGATTATCAATCTCCAGATACACCTTTGACCTGTGGGGGATACATATAGCAACAGGTACACTGCTTTATTTAACCACAAAAACACATTCACCACCTCCCAAAAAGAAATGTATCTTGAAAACCACCTTCAGTGACAAGAACTGTGAGTTTGTGCACTTGTGTTACAGGGCTTATGCTATGCATGCACTCATGCGTACAGTATTGGGTTTTTCATTAGGTTGTAATTTTTGGGGTTTACTGTTAGGAGTAACATGGCAGGTCTTTTAGAAAACATTGATTTATCTGAGCAAAACTACTCTGTTCTCTGTACAAGACAAATACTTTATAATCAGAGCTCTGTAGAATCCTAATATACTAAGCACATCAAATACAAACCTTATTTAATAATGAATATTAATGTTTACATATCTATGACTAGACAATTCATTATATGCTCCGCTCAATTTCATGTATGTGAATATTAACCATTCAGACTGTTGCTGTTGTATAGTACCCTTATATCTTATAAGGGCACTATAGGCTTATAGAGGCTGGTAACTGGGTCGAAGGGTAAAATGTTCTGTTCAATATCTATAGATATAACAAACAAGGTTTCTGTTCCAAACACAAAGTACCAAGTAACTGGCTTTTCCAAACAGTATAAATAAGAACAGCTAAATTACAAAGTTGGTAGTTATGACAGACTTACCCAACAACCTCCCTATCCTGCTCCCGCTTTCCCCGCCTCATGTTGGCAGAGCCAGAGTGTGCCTGCTGCTCATTCCTGTAGTATGGGTACACCATTGGCTCCCCATTTTCATCCAGTTTGACGCGCAGATTAGTATGCAGAAGTGTCCCCAACGAGCGCAGGAAACCCTTCAGATCCTCTTCTAGCTCTGCAGGCTGTAGCAGCACTACAATGACCAACGTCCCCTCAGCTAATTGTGGCGGAGTGTCTCTGGAACAGTCCAAACCATCCCAGCCACACTCTTCGTTGTTACAGCCCTGATTACAGTGGCCATTTTCATAGTGATCCATACAGTATTTTTCATATCTATTGAGAGAGACAGGGAGATTGGGACAGGGACAGAGGGAGAGAGAGAGAGAGAGAGAGAGAGAGTGAGAGAGATAGAGACAGAAATAGTTTTATGATGCTGTCATTAGTATGAACACATTCCTGCTCCCTGTGCATACACATTATATTATCAAGTACAAACCACTACTGACTCATTACCCACATTTGACGGTGACCCCAGTGAAACTACTTTTATTTATATTTTGGCATACAATTTGTTCCATTTTAGAAAAATTTAATCATCACTCCTTTGTGGGAGGTTGGGGATGCTCTGGTACCTACTTGCAGACGGTGGGCGTGGACGGATATCCTTTCTGGCACTCAAAGCTGTCAAAGAGACAATGTGGGTTATCACACTCTGGGTCGCAGCGTCCGTTACGGAAAAGCTCCCAGCAACGCACTTGGGCTGTGCAGTTATCCCATGGCCGGGGCCAGCGCAGTGTACAGTCGCCCCCATCCCACTCACACTCCTGATTCTTACACTGTGGGTCACAGACCCCATCACGTCCACGCTCCTGACACTCCACATATGGGCAGGAGGAAGTAGGTGGGGCTTTTATGAGATTCTCGCAGTGTCTTCCAGTGTAGCCTTCATGACAATGGCAGGCAGTAGTGAAAGGGTTGTGGGGGTCTTTGATACACATGCCTCCATTTTGGCACTGGCAAGGGGAGATTTCACAGTGTGTTCCTGAAAAGCCCGGTAAACATTGGCATTGCGGGTGGCCGGATGACAACTCCTGGCATCGGCCACCGTTCTGACACCGCAGGGTCGAGCAAGTGTATCCCTCGATGTCACCACAGTTAAAGCCAGTGTAGCCCTGTGAGAAACACACAGAAATAGCAACCATAAGACATAAGAACCAGCACCACAGGAAAACAGAAACCCAGCTAGGCCTGGACAAAATCCAACAGTTTTACACTGATGATATACATTTAAGATACTGAGAAACTGTACTTTGCTAATATACTTTATTTTGGAGGATTTCTTCTTGAAATAATTCATAGAGGATACATTTAGTACATTATATATTAGCATTGTCTATTAGCCACAACACCACATCTGTGCCTGCACTGCGTTAGTGCACTGTGTTGCTGCAGGACAGAGAATAAGCAAAGAATACTGCCGTGCAATAGAATGGTTATAACAATCTCCAACAATAATGTATGGCAAGTAAATTTTAGTGTTTAATAGTCTTAAATAGAACAAAATGTTAGAGTTTTGAGGAAAGGGGTTTTAGGAATCAGGTGGAGTCTGGATTAGGTAGAGGATGATCAGCTTGAGTTGTCAAAGATTAATGTAAAGAGGAAAAAAAAACAACAAAGCAAGCTATATTTTCACTTAAAGGCACAGTTCGATCATACATTTTAATATACTTAATGTATGTTATTTACTAGTCACAAGACCATCTACACTGTTATCAGTACTTAATGGCTTTCATTTATGATTAGCAGGTATTATGTACTCTGTACTTTTACCATCTCTGATTTACCATTTACAAAAAGGATTAATCATCTTTTCTGTGTAAACACTAAACATGCCTTAGTGGAACAATTAAGAAAATAATAAATACTTAAGATATGAGTTTGCATAGTCCAGCATTTGGGGGTGTTTGTGTTTGTTAAATTGTATTGGTTCAGCTTCACAGCATTAGAAAACAGAGCTCACTGACAGAGAGCTCATTGATTGCTGGTCACACTGCAACATAACAGTGCAGAAGAGTCAAACTCTGAGCTCTACTTATGTTAAGCATACCTGAACTGGCACTGTCCTTTTAGCGCAGGCATGAAGAAAGGGAGAGAATGAGTAGCAGTTAGGAAAGAAGCTGAGAAACAAGAAGCATGCGTTTATTATAGAGCACAAAAACGAACAGTGCATAAAAAATGACCAGTGGGCAAAAAATAAGCTTCCTTTTTTTGTTTTTCCTACATTGAAGAACTTTTGAACATGGTTAATTTGCAGTTCCTGGGCAAACAAGTTTTATGTGGGCAAGTTCGATCTGAGACACGTATGCCCTGATATGATTATGTTGAAATCTGCATTTTTACTGTTAATGGTAATACAATATTAACATTTTTGCAGTCACTTCTGCCAACCATGCCAATTATCAACATTTTTTGCAGCAGATTAGTGTGCAGCGCTGTCCCCTTAGCATGTAAGTGTATATGTGATCATGCTATGCTCACTTTTGTGTTATTGCTGTTTATGGTCAGCAAAACAGCTACCCTACTAACTGCTTGGAGGATTCTATCACCTGCTTTGGGCACACCCATTTTGCAAACTGCAAATGTCCAGTGTGATTGCAGCTTAATGCTATGACTTCTTTTCACTGATTGGAGCATTATTTCACAACTATAACATTTACATCATTCAGAAGTCATTTTAGGCTAGCAGAAGGTTAAGTAAACCTGTAGAGGAGAGGAGAATCCAAATGGAAATGCACACACAGACAGATACAGTAGTAAACTTACAGGGAGACAGGTACAGCTGTATCCATGGACAGAGCTCATGTTCATAGAGCATTTTCCTGCATTATGACAAGGCTTTGACTGACACAGATCCACCATTGATTCACAGCGACGACCTGCAGGACATAAGACATAAGCCTGTTTCTGGTTCTGATTATACGTCAGTAACAGTAGATAAGGATTATGCACCTATCGCCACCTATAGCTAAGCACCTTTGTCAGATAAAGTGATCATTGGTAGTTGGGCAAATGGGAGACAAAAAACTCACTAAGACATTAAAAATAGGATCATCAGTGTTGTTCACATTTAATTTAATCTCACTCTAATGCAGTGGTGTCAAACCTGTCCAGAAAGGGCCGCTGTGGGTTTTCATTCCAACCAAGCAGGAAGCAGTTGGTCTTGGTTTTCAGTTACTCAGGTCTGGCTTCTTCTGGGTTGGAAAGAAAACCTGCACCCACAGCGGCCCTTTCTGGACAGGTTTGACACCCCTGCTCTAATGTATAGAATAAATGTAAAATGTATATAATCAGGGTTGACATGTTAGGTTTTGTTCTGCACTAAAGAAGCACTAACGTTTAGCGTGCAGCTAGTTTGCAATTTTGTGATGAAGATCACCTGTGTATCCAAGACGACAACGGCACTGATAGTCATTGGCCAGCGGAACGCAGTCAATGCTACCTTGAGGATTGCAGGGTGAAGAGAGGCATTCATTAATATCACCCTCACAGTGATCACCGGTGAATCCGGGTTGACACACACAAGTGTAACGACCAATACCATCCACACAATGACCACCGTTCAGACAACGAGGGCCAAATTCAGGCGAACACTCATCCACGTTTACTTCGCACTGCAGGCCTGGTTGTGAGAGTATGAGAGAGAGGGGTTGCCGATTAACGTATACCATGATTCTAACATTGTGCTAGTGCTCTGCAGTCTGAATAAAACTTAACTTGTGTGCTTTACACTGTACACATTATTCCTAAATAAAAAAGTGATTCCAGATAGTATTTGACCCATTGGTCTTACCTTTGGTGCCATGAGGGCATGAGCAGGAGAAGTGGTTGACCAGGTTGATGCAGGTGCCGCCATTGTGACAGGGGTTTGACTGGCATTCATTAACATCATACTCACAGTTCACTCCCTGATAACCTGCCTTACACTGAGAGAGAGAAAGAGTAAGACTATTTTGCCATACATGAACACAGCACAGTACACAGTGTGAACAGCATGAAACCCTTCCTCTGCATTTAACACATTCACCCAGAAAAGCAGCTGGCAGCCAGGTACCTTGCTCAAGTGCTACTAGCAGTCTTGAGATTTGAACGAACTACTGTCTGATCAATTATATGAAACCTTCTAATAAGCATATATTCATGCAAGTTTCATGCATGTTTAATCCCCTTCCTACTTGATAAATGCTGCTTTGTCTTACTGAAGTGTTAACCAAGTGCTACACTGTAGTATGACAGTGCTGGTACTTCCCAGTGTTAACATTAACATTACTCTCCAGTGTTAATCCGCCTTTACCTGGCAGTTGTAGCCACCTTGATAGTCTTCACAGGTTCCTCCATTTCTGCAAGGACTGGACAAACATTCATCGATTTCGTTCTCACAGTAGCTGCCACCCCAGCCTGGTTGGCACGAACATTCATGTGAATTCTCTGTGTCCACGCACAGGCCACCATGTTGACAAACCCGTTCTACTGAGACACCTGAAACACACAGATACATTAGAAATAAAATATATTCAAGCACACAAACAATGGTATTTGCTCGAGTATCTAGCTCACCCTTTCTCTCTGCAGCGTTCTTGCAGGACTCGTCCGGGATATCACAGTAAAGTCCAGTCCAGCCATGGCGGCATTTGCAGTGCCATGTGGTCTCCTGCTGGACACATTCACCTTCGTTCTTGCACTTGAGGTTTCTGCACAGATCAGTCAGAGACTACAACAGAAAAAACATAAATCAGTCCTGATGAAAACATAACACCTCTAACTTAAAAATGGATGATGCTGACAAGTGATTTCTAAAACGGATCTGTAAGGGCAAGACATTACTGAACAACTTAAAGCTGATTCCATGACCATGGGAGCACAAAACTGAATCAGGTAAATATAAGTCTGGTTGCCTGTGGGCCACAAAATGTACACATAGTGTGTACATAAATGGACCAGTAAGAGAACAGGCAGCATGAGTTTGTATGAGGCATAAACAGCACAACTGTGTCTGTATGTGCATATAGCCATAAGAAGCAGTGTACCATGTGCCAACATGTATCATGAACAGATGTGTTTGTGCACATGTAAGGGTAGGTATGATATAAGCAACAGAACAGTAGTTGAGTTGAGGGGTACAATTTGTGTGTGTACCTGGCAATTGCGGCCATTGTACTCCATTGGGCAGGTGCAGTGGTAGGTGCCAAGGCCATCTGTGCAGGTGCCTCCATTTTTGCAGGGCTGAGATTCACACTCATTAATCTCATACTGACAGAATGGGCCAGTGAAACCAGGACGGCAACGGCATGAAAAACTGTTTATACCATCCACACAGGTCCCATTATTCAGACAAGAGCTGCAGAGAGAGTGGAACTTTCAGCAAATGTCACAGAACAAAATGGTTTCGAAATCTTCAAAAATACCTGAAACATGCAAGTTTGATATAGAAAAAATATAACAACTTTTTTGTCGTTATCATTAAGGCCTACTCCTAATATTAGAAGAAAATAGACAACAATTATTACCCTTTTATATAGTCTGTGAAGTATTTTCACTTTAAAGTATTAACTTCGATTTCATTCTTTGGTAGTTAATGTCCTAAAAGCTAAAATAATACAAACAGTAAAAGCAGACTACACTTGATTTTTGTGCTTGGAAACATGATAAAAGGCTTGTGAACATTCATACCTTGCTTCTACAATTTTAACTGAACAAATGAATGCCAACAATTTAAAATATAAATAGATCTTTTAGTGACAGTGTCAATTACGTTTCTGTGCATTCAGGAATGTTGCGTTCACAGTTGATGCCATTGAAGCCAGGCGGACACTGGCAAGTGTAGCTGTTGACATAATCGGTGCAGGTTCCTCCATGCCTGCAGGGGGAGCTTTCACACTCATTCACCTCCATCTCGCATCGCTCTCCGTAAAACCCTGGTCTGCATTTGCATGAAAAACGGCCCACCTTATCCTTACATGCACCACCGTTGATACAGGGATCTGAAAACACACCCAGGGGACACTGTCAAGTCACTTGTGAACATTGGTGACTGAATGTCACCTTTGACAGCACTGTTTTGGCTAAAAGAAAATGCTGAATAGGTCCTGATGTTCAGCTATGAAAAAAAGCAGAACATTTTCATAGCAAAAGAGAAATGGCAAAAGCAGGCAAAAAACCCAGCAAACAAACAAACAAACAAACAAACAAAAAATACTTAATAGCATTAATGACATTGTTATATCAAAGGACACCTGGAAGACCAGACATGGACTTTCCCTGGACACTGATAATCCTGAACTAAACAGACTTGATCATGGAGTTTAAATCTAACTCTGAGTGTGTGCTTTTGTTACAGAGGTGTGTGCACTCACTGGAGCTGCAGTCGTCAATGTTGTTCTGGCAGTTCACACCATTGTAGCCTGCTTGGCACTCACACTCATAGGTGCCCTGCTTGTTCACACACCGAGCTCCATTCTGACATGGACTCTTCCAGCATTCATCCACATCCTCTGTACACTGGGCTCCTGCGAGCACACAAACGTGCATGTGCACACACAGTAGTGTCAATTTAGCTAAAACATTATTACACACATTATAAAACATTCAGAACAAATCACAATTACATATAAATGCTTATGTATCATCACTGTCAGAACTAAACCATATACCTTCAGCAAACTGCAGAAAAAAGGAAAAACAATACTTATAATGGAAGCTAATGTCAAAAAATAATCCTGGACACTTCATTCTTGATGAAATGTTAATGCAATGTGAAGAGCTGCTGGTTATATTAGTTATACACAAATTATATAAAACAACACAAATAGAGGTTTTTTTCCAAGGCGTTGTAACAACAACACCACTATGGGACTTATGTATCTACTTAAATTGTATAAATTTCATTTATATTTCAACCTCTATGACAAGAGAACAGCTATATAGACCAGAGCAACATTTCAGCAGAAAAAAAACCCCACTCATGCACACATGTAGTTGAACAATCAGCAGACTCACCCTGCCATCCACTGGGACACCTGCATGTGTAGGAAGTATAATCTAATAATGGCTGACACAGACCTCCTTTCTGACATGGCTGAGACGCACATGGTATCAACTCCTCTTCACAGTACCTCCCTGTATGTGAAAGAGAGAGTGAATGGGTGAGTGACTACTTACTTTAATACAAGATCAAAGTATATGGAACAAGTGTATTGAAATGTGCAACTGTAATGCAGATATGTCTCTTTAGAAACCACCATTAATAAACCACAAGAAACATCCAAATGCATCTGCTTAGGGCAGAGAGGTCAAAGAACTTCGATGAAAGAGCTTAATAAATTAAGATTACAAATATGAGTTTACATTTAATACTGAGCTAAAATAGAATTGGTTTCAATGTGTTTTAGCTCACTTCAACACATGACACACAAATCTGAATATTACACCTGAAACATACATGTATATTAAAGCCCTAAGAGATCAAATAATTCTCTTCTACATATACAGTTTTATTCAAAGACCATGTACAGGTCTTGTTCAATGCTATTTTTGTAAAAGTGCCAGAAGTTTGTCTGAGTTAGCATCAGAACGGAGTTAAAATCCTGTAATTGTTCAGCATGTAGCCAAACTTTTAAACCTCTCTCAGCCTTCTTCAGGAGCTGGTAAGTCAGGGAAAGCGAATGTGTGTGTGTGCTTTACCTGTGAAAGGCAAAGTGCACTGGCAGGTGTAGCCGTTGACCCCATCAATACATGTACCTTGATTCAGACACGGATTAGATATACACTCATCAATATTTTTTTCACAGTTCATACCTGTGAGAGGGTGAGAGAGAAAGACAGAGGGGGGACAGCGAGAGATAAGTTAGAGAGAGATAAGGCATGAGAGAGAGAGAGAGAGAGAGAGAGAGAGAGAGAGAGAACGAGAACCTTTTTAAATAGAATATGGATATCGGAACCATATAAAAGGGCATATTCTTGCATATTTGTCATCAAAACGTATTCAAGCAAGCAAACACACACACTTACCGTGATATCCCCGTGCGCACTTGCAGCTGTAGATGTTTAGGCCGTCCAAGCAGGCTCCTCCATTCTGGCAAGGGTTAGACTCACACTCATTCTTCTCCATCTCGCAGTTCTGACCCTCAAAACCAGCTTCGCACTCACAGTGGTACCTACACAGACACATTTAATTTAGCTCATTTCACAAGAAACCCTTGCTCAACATTTGTGTAAAATCCTTTGGCCACATAGTGTAATCCCAACCCTATACTGTAATCCCATCCCAAAACTCTAGTTTTGGTATTTAATATACTATCAGGTCATACATTGTCTTTTGGTTTTGTATTTTTTTAAACAAACAAGTATGTATCCATAACTATATAAACTGATACAAATAACAGAAATGGTACAGCACATCATGCTGTGAGAAATAAGTATTGCACACATGATCTTAAGAACACTATACAAACATCTAAGGCACTGCAGGTCATCAAAAACGATATGATTGAAATTGAAAACTGAAGTAGATACCCGTCTTGTTCCTCTACACACTCTCCGTGAATGCAGGGTCGAGGGGCGCAGTGGTCTACACCAGAGTGGCAAAGCAGCCCATGAGTGCCAGCTGGGCACAGGCACTGAAACTCATTCAGTTTATCCACACACGTCCCACCGCTGAGACAGGGGTTAGATGCACACTCATTAATCTCCAGACTACAGCGGTCACCTGAGAGTGAAAGCGAGAGGGTAGAAGTGGAGAGGTAATACAGAGAGGAGGAGGTAGATAGAAAAGAGAAACAGAGAAAGTGTGATTAGAGTCCATGTGAAAATTCCGTGTGGATTTTTCTCACACTCTGTCACCAAATTAGTGGAATGAATGGCATCTTAGCTATGGCTAAAATGTGAAACTGTATCATAAGGCATGTGTGTACATACCTGTGTACCCAGGCTGACACACACACTTGTACTCATTGATTCCGTCTTCGCATGTGCCGTGCCGGCAGGGGTTACTGGCGCAGTCGTCGTGGTTGATCTCACAGTTCACACCTAGAGAGAGAGTTAATCCACTTTAGCAAACTCTAAGCAGAAAGACCTGAGTAGCCTGTTTAAGGCCTCACACACACAGAGCAAGCTAACTCATGAGCCCATCATATGCACCGAATATCTATGGAAGAATAGTTATTGTCTATAAGCTTCCATTAGTTATGCAGGCGGTTTATGTAACAAAGGGGGTAGTTCAATGGTATTTCATACAGTATCTCTGGGGAAGCAGCTTAACACAGAGGTGTGTTTTTATCATTTTGACATGGGGTATAGCATAACAACTCAGAGCCCTTCCAACCACCTACTGTTTGTCTGTTTTGCACTGAAGCTGCAAATAAACCTTGTTCATTTTGGACTCAGAAGTGCCCTCTAACATCTGATCGAATTTTCTGGCTGGTCAGTTTCCCTTACTGGAGCAAACTGCAGGCTGTGCACTGGTATACAAGAGTATCAAATTGTTCTTAAACATCATAATAATTCCGAGAACAGACTTCACACAAATACTAATTTACAATTCTGGCCCATCTCTACCTATGACCATTTAATATTTGCTCACTATGAAGCAAATTTACCAAACAATGAACTACACGTGGAGTTTGTGAGAAAGGGGAAAACCTCACTGTTGAAAAAACAAGCAGTCAAGGAGCGTGTGCGCGTGAGGATGTGTACAATTGTGTATTCTTATCCCATGGCTTACCAGTTGTTCCAGGCAGGCAGATGCATAGATATTTATTAACGAGGTCAATACACCGGCCTCCATTTTGGCAGGGGTCACTGTGGCACTCTTTAATCTGCTCACTGCAGATACGACCCATGTACCCTGAGTAACACTCGCATGTAAATGTGGCAATGCCATCTTTACATTCACCATGATGGCAGGGCTTTGGGTGACAGTCATCAATATTCTCTTTACACAGAGGGCCTGTAAAACCTGGAGAGAAATGCACGTTAAAGAAACACAGTCAACTTTAAAACAAAGGAAAATCAGATCCACTAGATCCGCACATTTACTCTTAAAGACGAAAAATCTTCTATAAGCCTAAGACTTAGAGAATAGAATAGCAGGTGTACAAAGATTCAAACGGCTTTTGAACAGAGTATGTGGTTCAGCAGTGGTCTGGCACTCTGCTATATGTAATTCAGGACGCATGCTTCTAGATTTTCTCTTTAGCAGCCTTGCTAATTTATGTGTGCAGCTATTGAGTTTTGAATCTGTACCTTCTGCACACTCGCACTCATAGCCGTTGGGCCGGTCGATGCATTTGGCGCCGTTCTGACAGGGAGTGCTGGCACATTCATCAATATCTACCTGACACATCTCTCCACTGAAGCCTAACAGACACAAAAAAGGTTACAGTCAAAACTCCACAGCATCAGGTAAACAACCTTGAGACACTGTGGCTAAAGAAACATTTCAGACATCAGAGCTGGTAGTCACAAAGCAGTTTGAAGCAGGACTGATGTTGGATTAGATTCCTGATTCTAGTAACTCATGAGAAGCTTTGTGGTAACAAACCATAAGCTAAAGTGCTCTGACAGGTTTGTGTGTGCCAGGTTAATGAAGTGGCGGAAGCGCTTTGAACATGTTCAGAGTGTGTTATGTGAGTATTTAAAGATAGGTGTCACTATTGTCTTCAAGTGTTTCTATGCCATGTTACTCAGGATTAGCTCCAGTAAAAAAGTATCCACTATAAAAAGTATATGTCTAGGTTTGTCTACACAATGTAATCAACCTAGTGCCTAAAACTTTATAACTGACAGATGATGAAGGATGGTACAAGGGTAAGTGGGTTTTTCTCACCTTGAGGGCATTCACAGACAAAGCGGCTGACTTGGTCCAGGCACTTGCCGTTGTTGAGGCAAGGGGAACTGGCACATTCATTCACATCAATCTCACAGTGAGGTCCTTCAAAACCTGCAGAGACAAGGACAGGGTGATTAATACAGTAGAATTGTGCTTATACAGCTAAATGTACTTTCACTTGTGAATGTACTACTGCGCATTTCGGTGTCCATACAGTTGACTGTGCGTGTGGTTACACATCCGTTTATATATAGCGATTTGTGCGCATGCACATGTATGTGCTTGCCTCTGTGCATGTGATTATACTTGAAAGAGTCTGTATGTAGATGTGTGAGTGTATCTATGAAGTTGTATACAGAGGTGGAGCCTCCATCAGAGCGCTAGAACACATGTAGGGTACCTGTCCTGATCAACGAAAGCTGAGAAGAATGGGCTGCTACTAACAACAGTTATGATAATTAATTCATTTGTGGATTATATCAATGGTTTGATATAAAAATCAATAAAAACACAAATATAAATTTGATCAACAACTAAATGCCTAATTACCCTCAAAAACAAAATGTTATTCTAAATGGACGATATTAACAATGAACAAAAAGGTCTAATTGTATGTTATACAATATGAAGATATATGTTTTAGAAATAAAGTGTACACAAACAGGTATCCCCCCCCCCCGTTTGAATGAACCTGCTCTGTTAAATTAGCTCATTTTAAATACTAAAAGCCAACACTAGCTATTAGGTAAATTAGTAAAAACTACCTGCTGTGAGACAAATTTCAGTCTCCAAAACAGACAAAACTTGTAAACTATAAATAGTAGTAAAGCATTTTAGTTTTTTCTTGGCTATTGTGCAGTGAATACATGTATGTGTGAAGGAGTGTGTGTGTGTGTGTGTGTGTGTGTGTGTGTGTGTGTGTGTGTGTGTGTGTGTGTGTGTGTGTGTGTG